>WOGR01001723.1:0-19088 GCA_015342045.1 Leptinotarsa lineolata | reverse complement strand
ATCTATCTATCTATCTATCTATCTATCTATCTATCTATCTATCTATCTATCTATCTATCTATCTATCTATCTATCTATCTATCTATCTATCTATCTAAATATTAGCGATACACTTGAAATCAATTTTTCCTCACCTGTTTAGTATAATTTCCGTACGCCACTGCAAAGAGACAGATTTAGGCAAAAACGTCACAGCCATTTCTGAGAATTCACTGCCTACGATTTTGGAATTATAGTATAGATGAAAACGATGAAAACACAAATCTTGATTTGTATATTCACCCTACTCTCATAATGATGATCCAAAGAAGTTATTCCCATATCTAACAGATTTTGATGTTAGTGTTTCATATTCCCAATGCATTGTCATTTTTTCCGAAGAATTAAAAACAATTTTCTAATATTATTTTTCTGCTCCACATTTCAGTAATGGAATGGTAACTTGGGATGAATTTATTTCCTATCTCATACTGGGTTATGAGCAGCAAGAGGTTAGCTTGGAGTTCAAAACGCTCGACGCTCCCATTCCTCTTCCTCCGACCATGCTGAAGAGCAATCATCGTCATACCATTAACAGAATAACTTTCTACCCAACAGTCAAGCCAGACAGATCCATCACATGGCACGATGGTAGTATAATGACTTGCAGCCCCGATGGAACCATCAACTACTGGTCACTGGACATGCAAATAGAGAGAACTGTCCAATCGACTTGTCCTTTGTTGAAGATCCAAAGCACTTGGGTGACAGATATGGTGGTACTACCGGATGTAAGTGTAATCTGTACTTCTAGTACCGAAAGAGATTTGAGATTTTACGACACTTCTGCAAGAAAGTTTGAGCTACGTGTCATGATAACGTCTTTTCCAGACTCAATAACAACAATGTATTATAGATTTGACCAGGATATTACAGTTCCGTCAAAGTTGATTCTGGGAGACATGGGTGGCAGTTTGAGGGTTATATTCATTGAACCAGAAGCAAGAGGTCCCTTCAGAAGCCAGCCAGGTATTCCCTTACGCCATGTTAGATACATTCGTCTCTTCAACGGTGGAGTGCCCCACATGAAGATTGTAGAGTATTTGAACATACACAAAGATTTTGTCAGGCAGGTTTCCTATTATCCGACTTTGCATGCTTTGGTATCTTGCTCTCAATGCCCCAAAGGCCTTCAGATGACGGACATGACCGATCCCAAGAAGGTATACGTTTACAAAATAGTAGCGGGAGTTTGGTGTTTCGCACTTCAAGAAGGATGTCATATTGTAGCTACCGGAGGGCCAGACTGTTTAGTGCGAATATGGAACCCCTTTATGCCTGCCAGACCTATTTGTACTTTCTACGGGCACCACACCGGGATAGTGAGAATGGTTTTCCAAGACAACGCTGAAAAATTATATACTTTGTCGAAAGATAAAAACATAAAAGTTTGGGATATTGGAAAGCAATGTTTGCTACAGACTTATTTAGAATTGCCGCCACAGTTAGGTGAACGAAGTGATCTCACGACTCTTTATAATCCTGAGAGTAGACAGTGGATTATTGGAAGCGTAATGATTGCTGTTTTACCTCTCAGTCCCAAGCAGAGCTTTGAACACACAGATGGTAACACGCATACTAGTGCTGTATCAGTAGTTTTATACAACAAATTATTCAAGGTGAGTTGAATAAGGAGTATGGGTTTCGCAATGAAAAATAATCTAAGATTTCCTGAGTGCTTGGAATTGAACAAACAGTTGTGCTGAAAATTTCCTAGGCTAACATTAAAAACAAAAATTTCATAAAATTTTATATCATTATCCAATATAGTTTCCTTTGAGGGCGATATAACGATTACAGCAGTAATATAATTTTTCGATATTATTTTTATAATACGATTTGTCTCATCATGTCTTCTCATCATAGTCCTCAGTTTCGTCGATTACCTTTCCATAGGAGCTAAATTTCTTCCAAGCGAGCATTCTATTGAGGTCTGAGAATAGAAAAAATCGCTTGGGGGCAGATCTGGAGAATACGGCGGATGCGGATGCAATTCGAATCCCAATACATGCCATTTTGCCATCGTTTTCATTGATTCGTGACACGGGCATTGTTTTTATGAACCAGCACTTTCTTTTTCTTCGAATGGTGCCGTTCATTCCCGATTTCGTTCTACGAATGCTCCAATAGCGCAATCTAACAGTCGTTGTTGATGGTTTTTCCGTTTTGTCGGTGATTATTATGCCATGCTCATCCCAAAATATTGATACCATGAACTTGTTAGCCGACTGTTACGTCTTGCACGTTATGGAGTCGGTTCACCACGTGCAGTCCACTCAGATGACGATCGTTTTGATTGTGGTGTGGAATGATGGAGCCATGTTTTATTCATTGTTACATACCGACGTGAAATTCAGGTTTATTTTATGATGGAAAAGCTTCAAACACTGCTCAGAATTATTAATTCGTTGTTGTTTTTGAAACGATCTTCATATTCATTATCAGCTCTTGGAAAATTTTTATTGAAAATAATTGTTTTCACATGATTGACACAAAATAATTCTTGAGCTCTTTCTGTACTTCATTATGACATGCAGAAAGTTTTCACTCTTTGTCTTCAAGTTGATGATTATTTTTTTGAAGTGAAAACTTCTTTAGCGGCGTTTTGCACTTTTGTGATGGGCAAAAAAAATGAAACTCACGTCAGGACACGTGACCTGAACGAAAATTCGTAAGACGGGGGGAGAGTAGACCGCCAACGTGGCGTAGGAAAGTATCCCCCTCTTTTCCTATCGCGCGGCGAAAATGTATGCCTGCGCCTGCTGTTTCGTTTAGGCGCCGCAGGGCGCTTGCGCGAATGTACATGTGTGTTTGTATTACAGCGTGCTACGCGCATTCATGGATGGTGACTGTTGATGACTCGACCGTCTGTGTAAATTGGTGTATATAAAGGGTTAAAAATATGAAAATTGAACAAAGTGCATCTAATAATGAGAACGCAGTTCATTATTGCACAAATTATATGGATGTGCATCGAAATGCACCAGCATGTTCAATGCTACTGTTTCTGATATCGGCAATATATGTATAGGTCGTTGCCACTCTGGTTATAATCATTCTATTATTATGGTTGCCGTTTACATTTCTCCAGATGAGTCATTGCTTCAAAAACATAAGGAAAAGCTTTGATGATTTGCCAATGATTTTAAAATACCGAGAAAATTCACCCTTTGAATCAGTCTAGAATGATCTCCCAAGCTGAAACTATGTGCGACAGTGAAAGTAAAAAAACGCGGTGTTAATAATCATGTAAGTGAAATTAGTCTGAATAAATATTTTAAAGTGAATTTATCTCCGATAGTCTAAGTGTAGTTATGCGAAATTCAAGTGAAAATGTAAGCAGTTGTAAAATGAATTTCCGTTGATAATAATATGAAATGTAAATGAACCAGCGAAAGTTTTTGAACTTAACGATTATAAAAACAAGAGAAAAATACTTGTAAGGAATCCGAAAGTAATCAACCAGTCTCCGAAGTCCGATAAGCAGTTCATCCTCGAAGCAGAAAGATGAAATATTTCATTTAGCATTTATCTTTACGTGAGTATCGCTCAGAACGAAAGACAGAAATCTGTTCGATAAGTGAAAGGTGTCGGAAATAATATTCTCCGAAGTTTGAAGAAAGGTATCGTCACTTCTTTCCCCAAAATTCTGTTCGAAAATGGACTATTGACTTGAAAAATATTTGAATATGTAACCCTGGTTCTGATGTGTCATGTCTGTTATATGTGTTTTATTGTAATATTTTTAAAAGTTCTATTTTGGATATAACTATGATATATATACCCTGTGTTTGCTATGTTTTTGAGAAATGATGTTGTGAAGTGTTGGCCGTATGTATGGTGTTCTATATTTACGTAATAATATTTTCGCAATAATTTACTGGGAGGTTATTATGTCACGTTCGCTTTAATTATGATTTATGATACTATTATTTGTGTTTTGATATTGTTGTTGTTCAAGAACAGTTTATCAGAGTCCTAAGTGCCGATAATGCCATCGAAAACTGTTTACTTGTTTATATGAAATTGCCATGATTGATTTTGCGATGAAGTTGTGTATTCTTTTACTGTCGTTGACATATCTAGGTGTTGACAACTTACTGGCACTATGATCTCTGATGATTACATTGACATGTTAAAATTCTGACAGGTTTAATTGATATTTGTGCATGATTGGTAAACTTACTAAGATATTTCTCCTAATCCTATAGATGTGTGTTACAATGCAATGGTTATTCATTGGTATCATTTCTGCCCTAAAATTTCAAAATTGAGTAAAATGGCGTACCTAATTATAGTAGTAAGGTTTCTCGAAAATAATGTAAGAATAAGCGTTTATTATTTGTGTAAATGAATGGTTTGACAGTACAAATTAGGTGAATCTGCAAGACCTACTGTCACTTGTGAACGTTTATATGAAGAATCGGGTGTAGTAGATGTAAGACATATTTCAAAAAAAGCAATATCAGACAATATAAAAATAAAAATGGTCAAACTCACCGATAACTATGATACAAGGCGTTACATTCAATTTCAATGTCCTCGGACACGAAGATCCATTGGACAACGAAACTATTATTATTTGGGTACGAAATTGTATAATAGTTTACCTCTAGACATTCTGGAAAATCGATCTATTCACTCATTCAAAAAGAAATTGGAAAACTTCATGAAAAATAGCCAATACGTTCTTTTGAAAGCTTTACAATGTCGGCTAACTCACGCAACTCCACTTTTCGATCATCAAAAACGATTTTGTTGATTTTTTTATACTTTCTGATGTTACTGCCTCATTTGGAAGTGAACTGCGTTTTGCATCATCGGTGTCTCCATGACTACGTTTGAAGTTAGCAAACCAACGTTGAATTGTTATTTCCGATGGAGCGCAGTTCTTATAACACTTTTCAGGCCATTGCTTCGCTTGAACGGTATTTTTCCCCATCAAGAAGTAGCACAATAACTCACAAACTTATGGGTATATCATGAATTTTCAATAGCATTCTTTTGAAAATTAGTACTGACCGAAAAAGCTACGAGAATTTCCAGCCCATGTAGTATCTTACGAATATTTGGAAATTAGATTCAACTGAACAATCGCCACGGTGAAAAAAATGATTTGCTGTGTCTATTTTCAGTTCAATAGCTTGTGGCAGATCATTGTATTGAAAAAATAACCAGAAATAATGACCATATGCTACAGTCTCATTTAAAATGATTTTAATTTTTCAGTGCATCGTCACCTGTGGTTTAGACAGTTACATCATTGTGTGGGATCCATGGAAAGGCAGACGCCTTGTTGTAATCAAAGAAGCTCATACAGTCATGCTTCATGGTGAAATAATGCCTGTAGAAATAACAGCTGCAACTTTTGATCCCGGTATAACATATTTACTTAAAGTATTACCTACTTTGACACACTGCTTCCTCTTACTCAAATAACTTTTCATGAGAGTTAAACATGTTTCACGGATACCTAAATCTTCTAGAGCGTTCAGCAGTTTATTATGACTGACAGTATCGAACGCCTTGGCCAAATCAACAAATATACAGAGGCACGGTTTACTACTATTAAAAGATTTATAAACTTGTGTAGTTAATTCCTTTATCGCATCCTGTGTTGACCTGCCTTCCCTAAATCCAAACTGTCTAGATGAGAGGAGATTATATTTCTCAAAAAAATCTGTTAACCTTCTCTTCAAAATATATTCTAAAATTTTAGTTACGCCCGTGATTAGAGAAATTGGTCTATAACTGATGCACTTTAATTTTTCTCCTTTTTTAAAAATGGGTTTAATAACTAACAAATAACTAACAATAACTAATAATAACTAATAATAAACAATAACTAACAAATTTCTTCGCTCTTTTGAAATTAAATTGTCCATTAAAGAGCTGTTGTTTGTCTTTGATAATTTGGAAAGTAATTTCGCATCACATTTTAGCGAATATTGAACAAAATTAAGCTCTCCAGTTGTCCCAACTTAATGAGAACAGTACCATGCATGAATGCGTGGTTCTGTAGATAGACATTTTTAAAACATAAAAGCTCAAATAAAATGGTAAAACAGTGCTACAAGTTCACCAAAGGAGAAATAACGAGATAATTTACATTTTGATGAGTTGCCTGTTGTTTATACTGACTTATGAAAAATCAAGGATATTGATAAATCAGATCCTTACTTTACGTATCTACTCTACTCAATATAGCAACACTCGAAATTATGAAAATGAAACACACCATCTATATGTAAAATCATTACAGAGACTTCATGAAGGTTGAGTAGAAAAACAGTTTTTTAGAGATCCATCTATATAAAAAGTGACCTCCGCCTTTTATTTTCATTTATATTGAATTATATTTAGATGGAAATATTATAAGAGTATCTAATGAGTGAAAATAATAAAGATTGATTATTATTATTATTATATGTTCATAATGATAGTCAATAGTTTTCACGCAATAATAGTGATTGTTTTTCAAATAACTCCACGGGAAAAACCTATGGTTACAAATATCACGAACTTGGAGGTCATTCAATGTTTTTCCGTCTTCCATTTCATCGTTCTGGAAAAGTCCGATTCAAAAATTATCGTATAGGCAAGAAATAATAAAACGGGATATAGCTTTTTGAAATACTACTCTGTTTTCATACCATTTTCTGTATGATTTTAATACTAAAATATTTGTTTTACAGCTATACAATCAATTTGAATTTTTATACAATCAATATAAGGTTTGAAAACGTTCTGACTCTTATTAACAAATTATCAATAGATTGAAATAGTACTTCAAAAATAAGTCTATTACTCAAACTGCCTATCCTTGAACTACGTGATATATAATCCCAGATGTTTTTTGAGGTTAAGTGGAGAACAGACTGTTTTAAGCATCGCTCACTGAAAGAAAAGTGAACCTTAGCCTTTTATTTCCTAAAAAATATATCACTCATTGGAATATGATTTCATTGTAAGGAAAATAAAAAAGACTATTATTATTATTAATTGCTTTCTCACGCAAGATTGATCATTATTTTCATTCTATCATAGTGGAGATCTTTCATATAAATATACTAGTGAGTTGAAAGATGGATTTTCATCAAGTATTAGCCCGATCTATTCAATTGCTTTCAATGTATTGGGCATAATAATTTTCAGTTACAGCTGGAATGTTGAAATAATGGATTCATTTACATTTCTTCAGTGAGATTTCCGAGTAAAAAAAGGACCTACTAAAGGGTCAGCAAACCAACAGCCTAAAGGTGAAGCATAAGCGATTCTGGAATTCATTTCCCTCCAATAATGACATGAAACATAATTTACTACACTATTTAAGGAAAAGAGCCTGAAAGTCCACTTTTTGAACAGTCATCTTGATTACTTCCCGGAAAATTTTGTAGATGTCCGTGAGGAGCAGGGTGAGCGTTTTCACCAGTATATTAAAGTGATGGAAAAATGTTACCAGGGCCGCTGGAATATCAACATGATGGGAGACTACTGTTGGTCACTTCACCGTGAAGCTCAACAAGCGACTCATCGCAGGAAAAGCTACACAAGAAACTTCAAAGAAAACAGAGAAAGGAAGTATGAACCAATTCCATCTGACTAGTGAAACCTACATTACAACACTGTATTATTATTTCAAGTAACCTATTGTAAATAAAAAATATGATAGTGATTCAACATAGTGTTTCATTAATTTTATCATTTACCGTACAGATTTTAAATTATATAAAAAAAGTTAATTTCTCAAAAACTATGGGTAATATAAAAAACTAAGACTAGATTTGGATTCAGCACACAAAAATCTAAAAAATCAGCTATTAAAGTAAACAACGTTTTCAAAAACTTTTTTGTTGGCCTGTGAATCAATATAATTTTATGATAAATTGGCTGGAAAGTGAAAAATTTCAGTGATTTTGTTCATGAGCTCTAGATAAAGAGCATTTGAATTCTGAACATGAAATTTCGTTTTATGAATGAACGTACGATGAAATTCTGTCTTGATGTACGATTACACTTTCTGATTATGAGGCAAAATTGAACTTAAAATAACTTATCCCAATTAGAAAATACGAAGGAATTGAAATTGGCGTTATTCTCCATAGACCTCAAAAGTAACCATATGGAATACAAGATTTTTTTTTTATTGTACAAAGATAGTGGATTCTGTCTCACGCCATAGATAATATGTGGCTTATACTAAGCATAGCGTGAAAACACTCTAACCTCCTGGCTGTTGACATATTTTCTTGTATTTTATAGTAAAAGTATAAAAAAATGAAATTCTACATCATTTGAAAGTTGACTTTTCACCTGGCAAGTGCTTGTAACCGACATAATTACTTTTTACTTGGTATAATAGAACATGTCTGCCCGTTCCCGGGGTCTTGGACTATTAGTGTCAAGATATTTGATGGAATTGGCCGATACTTGATAAAAATCCATAACGTATCCAAGTTACACTTTATTGTGGACAAAATGTGTTACTTGAATATATCAGTGACGACTTAAGGATCTGCCAGAGAACTATTCTACATGTCTTACTGCAGCTAGTTCTCAAAATTATCTAGCTAATACAAAACCAGTCAATCTGTGTGAACATATGCCAATTCTGGATTTATTTCATAAAAATCGATTAGTGACACACACCCACCACCCAGGCAACACCCACCATTCTCATAGTAGAATCTACAATGCCGAAAATAACTTTTCGACAACGTCTAGTCAGGCGAATTCTGAAACAGCTCAATATCAACAAGGCGTTTGGTCCTGATGAATTGTCTGTCATCGTACTTAAAAAGTACGCAAATGAACTCGCACTAGTATTTCCAGACTTTTTAACCTCTCTTGAAAGAAAGGTGTTTTCCTTCTTGTTGGAAGATTGCTTGCATTCAGCCTATTCCCAAAAAGGGCAAAAATAATCTTCCAAATATCTATAGACCAGACGCTTCGCTATCAGTGATATCAAAAATCATGGAGAAAGCCATAAACCACCATATCTTTGAATATTTGGAAGGCTTTAACATCTTAAGCGACCATCAATATGGCTTTCGGAAACAAAGATCAACAGACGGCCTTCTATCGTATGCCACCCATACTTGGAATAACGCAATCGACAATCATAGAGAGTCAAGAGCTGTTGCGCTTGATTTCCTAAGGCCTCGCACATCTTCACTGGCAGCAGGAGGATGCATATCTTAATGATGATCTAGAAATAATTTTGAATTGGGGTGAGAGTAACTGGGTTCAATTCAATGCTACGAAAACCAAGGCATCGGTTTTTCCCAAAAATATGAATGTCTCTGCTTCGATAAGTTTGTTGATGGTTAAAATGGACACCAATAATATGTCTTGGCACAATTATGTTGCTGGAGTTACAAAGGCCGCTTCTCAAAAGCTTGGAACACTATTCCGAACCAGAAAACTGTACACTCCTCAGCAACTCTTGATGCTTTTAAAAAATCAGACCAGACTTTCTTTGGAGTATTGTTCTCATGTATAGAGCTCCGCCCCTAAGCATACCCTGAGGCTGCTGGATTCCATTCAGAAAAGAGCCATCCGCTTTATTGGAGACGCAAACATCACTTGCAACCTTGATATTCTGGAACATCGAAGAAAGGTTGGAGATTTGTCTCTCGTCTATAAATACTTTTACGGGAAGTGTTCACGGAACTTGGAACATTTGATTTCACTAAGACCGGTACATATCAGAAATACGCGACAGACTGTAGCTGCTCATCGTTTCGACTTTCAACTCGCTACATCTAGAACTTCACTGTTTGAAAACTCTTTCATTTGGAGAACTGCGTTCATGTGGAGTAAACTTCCTAAGAACATTTTTCCAAATGGATTTAATATTCAGCAATTCAAATCCAATGTGAATCACTACTTTCACTCAGGTACTGCTCTTAGAGCGCCTTAAGGTTTATCCTATAGTGTTTGTGTTTTTTTTCCTAAGAAAAAAACAAACACACACGTGCTCAAGTTTCTGTATTTATAAATTCAATTAAGTGCTGATAAGGCATTGACGACAAGTGTTCTCGACCCAAAACTTTGAAAAGTATATCATAAGGTTGGTAGATTTCCATGTTCATGTGAAAGTAGTTATTTAAAATAGGCTTTCTATTACAATTGTGCCTTGGTTTTCTAGGTTCACCATGTATTTTGGGCTGTTTGTGGTTTATCTGGTTTATATTTCTGCAGTTCACTGCAATTACATGTCGAATTTCAAAAACTGGAAAAATTCTGCTCCATTTAGAATATCTTACAAAAATTACACCTTAGTTATATGAAAACATTAATACTCCGTCGGTTTTGATAATCAATGGTTGGTATGATAGACATCTATTTTCTGTGTCACAATAGAAACTGTGTCTATTTACGAGGATCCATCTGTGAATAGTAGTCAGTTCAAAAAATCATCACTTCTTCTGCTCTTGCACTGCCTGAGTAAAAATCAATTCGATGCTGGAAGTCATAGCCATTCAAATTCTGATGAAGCTGTATGTGAATATTTCTTGAAATTTATCTGGAGATCATGTGCAGATTCTCTGCTACACACTCTTTAACTATGTATTCATTATCTTAACTTCCAGTGTCTTTTCTCTTGTTTCGGGTAGTCAATGGATTAGTACTCACTCATCATTACCAATTTATTTTTATTAGACCGTATTCGCTGAAAAACTACCACTAGTTTGTCAATACATAATAAGCAAAGGCTTGTCTTTGTTGACATCAAGCTCGAAAACTATTACTTTAGGTATTGGAACAGCACATATTATTCGAAAGGAAATTTTGATACTTTCTTCATGATCTCCTAATGTATGGAATACTCCAGAAAGATGTTCAAAACTGAACAGAATTGACCCGTTTATCTGTGACCACTCTGCAAGGGAATCATTTGAGCTTATTGAAAAAAATATCTTGAGAGAAACCTTATGAACCAAATTCCAGAAACTTATTATCTTGAGTCTAACTCAATACATGTGAAATGAAGTTTTTTAAAGAGACTGATTTTTCAAAAAAATTCTTGGAATCGACTGAATTTAGGTATGGATAACCTAAATGCAAATCCTCTTAGAATTTGTTATACCAGAAAACGGAATGGAAAATGCGTTGTTGCATTTAAAAAAACCACTTTGATATACAGGGACATCCTGTATTTTTGAAAACGATTTTGAAAAATGATCACAAGTGACTTGCATATCCATTTTTTAAAAAATAACTAAAAGTATGTTTTGTATAGCTTCCAGAGACCGTCTCGTTACTTTATCCCACCATGTATATTGGTTGGTATGTCTTTCAAACTAAACGTTCATTTGCAGTAATTAGACAAGCAAATTTCACTGTTTTGAAGGAATATTACCTTCCCATCTTTATTTTGATATACGGGTTGTTGATTGAATTGAAATGATTTGAGAAACGAGTTAATTTTAATTATTTTAACTAGTAACGATTTATCATTTATGCAACGAAACTAATTGATTTTGGTGAAATAACCGGTGTGATTTTTGAGGAATGAATATTCAATGATTTTATTTGGAAAACAGTGACTAATAATAATAATACTGTTTATTTCTATTCAATAAATCTCTATAACGTACAATTAGTACTTGTTGACAAAAGTAGTTAAAAAAAAATAATAAAAAGGACAAGAACTTATTTTATATCTCGACAAAAAGATTCTAAATATAGGTATGGTTCAAATCTTTGACAACTCATTCATAGGGTAGAGTGGTGAAACTATTAGCAATTTTCACAGCCAACTGAAAACGATTATAAGTTTCAGATAATGATCATAAAACGTGTTCAAGTTATCAAACTTATATTCGGTGCCATGAAACGGTGGACTAGATTTTCATTTTACGGTCATTTTGTTTCTCATTTAATGAGACATCAGAAGTAAATCACATGGTTTTTCCACCAAATAATAGTGAATTACCTCAATGCAGAACCTTTTTTAGCTCTACACTTCTTCGATGAAATATGATAAACTCCAAAGAAATAAAATCAACAAATGTTATTCAAAATTTTTGATACTAATGTAACTGATACCGATAAACTATTAAAAATGATGTGTTCTTTTAACTATTTTATTTCAATCAACTTTTCATTCCTCTCATGTATAAACAGTTACAATATTCAACTTGTGAAATGTATCGGAGAAAACACGTTGTTGTTACAAGCTCTCCATGAAAAACATTTTTTAATATTGATTCATCAATATGGATAGTACACAAATAAAGAACGTAAAGAAGTGTGGCTTTCAGACTATTGACTTCCTCAAAGTTCTTCAACCATAATAGTATGAATTCAAACCTCCAATCTTACATTAAGTCCTAAAAATTTCAGATAATCGGGTACTGAGGACTCTGATATTAACTACTCGTTAACTACTGAGCACTCAGGTGATTTGGAAAAGATTGTATCTTATTTTCCAAACTTTCAATTTTGTAAGAGATTAGATTAAAACATTTAATTGATAATAAATAACAACAGTGAGCTGGAAATTGTATTTCACTTAGTCGATTGCAAACATTCATAAGTACCTTTTATTCACTTCATTACAAAACATATGGGTTCTACCAAAGATGGAAATACAATGGACGTGAAAGATGTTATGTCTGAAAGTGAAATCAAAGATAATGTGGAAGTGAAAAACTGTATAACAATTGCAAATGATATCAGTTGTGGAGTCTCAATGAAAAAAAAATCAGCAGTTGTTGTTGAAGGTGAAGATTTGACAATATCAGAGGGTAACAAGTGTGCTTCGAATATTATACCGCGTCAGGAACCAAGTTTGTTTGAACTGGAAAGTGCCACCAAAACTTTTCAATCTATATTATTTGGGCAGAAGAGTAGTGATAATAATTTTGAAGAAGAAAAGGATGTACCATCAGTTTTGCAACGTATGAAAACAGCCCACCAGCATAAACTTGTTAGACAGAATGCCGAAGATTTACAAACAGAGAAGGATGAGAACGTATCATCAGAAAGTCATTTTCAGAGTTTGTCAGAAGTTTGTGAAGATACACCTACTGAACAAAGTAGTCGGGAAGGTGAAAATGATGATATGCCATCAGGGTTCAATTTTCAGAGTTTGATAGACGTACCAGAGTATGGTTTCGCAGGATTAGATAATTCCTTTCAGTCACAATTTTAATTCATTTTTATGAAATTATTGATTTCATGAATTATTTTTTGAATAGTATATTCACTACAGAATGAAGTCCTTTTGTTCACTTTTGATTTGTTGTCAAAATATTTTTCGAATATATTTTTACGAATGATGTTTTTTTGGAATATTAATTCGATATGTGTACCTAATATTCATGCATGAGACCTTTTAGAGAATATATGTTTTTTTCTAAGTAGATATGAGATTTATATTGTTTAACAGACTTTTATTTGTTTTTAGATGAATGATGTCATATCAAATTGTGTGCAAATATAATAAACTGAGAAATTGTTAATTATCATTTCTAAGAATGAATATTTTTATTTTACAATGTTTTCAATTGAATATTTTCCCCAGAACGATACCATATCTTGTCATCAGTCACGTAGACACTTTCAGAAATGGGTCGACAACAGTTGTCGCCAATTTTTATCGGTAATCTAACATTCCCATGTCTCTCGACTTTCATGCCATGTTCTGTTGAAAAAACTTTTCACTCTACCCGTGATTCGCTAACCAAGTTAGCATATTCAGGAGATGATCAAAACTTTACATTACTTATCGAAACACGCACCGTGAAACAATTTTTTTTCCGGTGAGGGAAAAGTATTTTCAGTAGATTCGTTTCACGCCGGAGGTTCCAAATCCCACTTATCAACCATCTCTATTAGCGGCTGCGATTAGATAAGATCTTAGAATCCACAAAATAATCAAAATCGAATCCAAAGTAAAAAAATACACAGATTACTTGAGAACGATACTATAGCTGTAAATTTTCTATTTACAGTATAATATACACTTTTCCAGACAATTTAGGTAAATTATAGACTCCGAGATAAGGAGGGCCAGTTTGGAAAAATCGGAAACTTGAGAAATACAAAGTCGGTGAAGTTAGGAAAAAGTTTCGAAGCTCATTTGAATAATGCTTTGAAATTTGCGAAATGATAAGTTTCGGAGATATTCGAACAGAACTGAAAGTCGCCCCTTTCGCTTACATTCTTTTCTGATGCTAGATATTGAAAAACAAAAAAAACTTTCCCATTGCCACTTTTTGAACTATGGAAGATTGCCTTCACAGATTACTAGTTTGACGTTTCTTTCCTAAGAAACCATTACCAATTTTGATTTTTTACATAAACCAGAAATATAAGTACCCGGTATAAGTTAGCCTATTGGGTTATATCATCATAATCATTCAATTGGTAGATTTCAATGATCCCTTATATGAGCAACTTCTTCACAAATTACAAAGCAATAAGCAAACCTGATTCTAATTTAGCTGAAAACGTTAACAATTTCAGAATCGAAATTTTTACTACTTAATCTATTTCTCATCATTCCTTTCAAAGAGCTAATTTTACAGCATTTATCTCGAAAATCTCGACACGAAGTGGTATTTTTTAAACTTCAACATTGAAGAGAACCTCTTATACTACGAAAAAATGTCGATGATACTATGCGATTCATTTTTCTGTGCCAGTTAGAAACTGCAATTTTTTCGGCAATAACTACGTAGATATATTATATTATAATATAAAGTATAGGAAGCTTCGACACTTTGTACAAGAGGTACAGTTCAATTAATAGGTTCAGAAAAATACAATTTTCTATTGAGATTATCGAAATGAATGAAAAGAAAAATGTCATTTGAAAAAAATTAACGTGTATTGGTGAAACATTTCAATGCCTAAATTTTTCTTCTAAAACTGAGTAAACATCGTTGTTTATCACTACATCAAGTTGTTTGACATTATTTCCATAGATGGCATCATAGTATCGCCATATTGAATATAGAGAAAATGGCACCTACGGTGTCGGGAAATGTTCACTTGTGTTGAATCGTTAAAAAGAGATTTTCATGTAGATGTGAAAGAAAATATATATGGTTCTATTCGAAAGTCTTGACTTGGGTTCATTTCCGCTTGAACCGAAATAGGTTTCCAATTATTTTTTCTTTGGAAATATTGCCTCAAATGAACTATACACTTGATGCGAATTTCAAATTTCTTACCCCAAAACAAGAGAATGGCGCTATGCCACCCGGTAGTTTTTCCTATGGTAAGTAATATTTCACTTTATTTATAACCATAACAAATTGATTGTTGAAAGAGAAGTTCTTGAAAGAACTGCATTGATTATTTCACAACAAACACACTGTATAACTGTCGTGTGAATGGAAGCACAACGAAAACACGTTTTCCCGTCCTCCTAATAAATATTCAAGCAGGCTTTCACGTAACGCAAACTGTTTCTTCAAATAGTTACCCAATGTCCGTGTGGATTTTGAAAAGAAAGTAAAAAACGATGTGAATACGAGCCGTTCGAAATTTTAAAGCGTTGGACCGTGAACAGCTTTGCCTATAACTAATAGAAATTATCTGCATGTGCAGTATGGATAGATAGGCGAACATAACAATTAGGTTAATTTGAGTTACGTGAAATAATTATTATTTTCAAATTACATCCACTTCTTCAAAGTCTGATTTGCATGTTCAACATTCTGAGTGATTTTTCGCGATCAAGAAAAAATGAATCAGACTTTTCTTGTATTGAAACAGATATATTTTTAGGAAAAGATACAATTTCGTCAACCGCTTTTTTCCTTCCTTCTGAAGTTTCCCACTTTTTTTGTTCAATTATAGAGAAGTATGTGGAAAACCAGAAATCTTTTTCCCAGATTTTTCCCATGTTTTTATCCGCTAACCGATCTCGATTTGCTAGAATGACATTTATGAATAGGGGATCGGTCCTTGAAATCAAGATGTTGAAAATCTCAGGATGCTGAAAATCTTAAATTTCTTGGCCAACCAGAAGTCCAGATCTTAACCCTATTGACTTTTGCTTCTGGAGTTTAACGAAAGAGGACGTGTATTATGATGAAATAATCGGCGAACAAGAACTGAGGCATCGAATCATTGAAAGTGCAAATAAATTTCATGAAAAGCCTATGACCTTTCGAAAAATTCGGTTTTCCTTGTTGAAATGGTTGCGAACACGTATTCAGGAAAATGGAGGCCATTTTGAATATTCATTTTAGGCAATACCACACATTTGTACACATTTTGTTCCTACAAATAACATGAATACTCAGTTATCATAACCTACTTTCTGTTACTCAAAATTTTTGCCACATCTCTGTAAAAACTGGCTTTCCAAAATAGTGCAACGAGGTAAAAAAAATTAAAAATGATGTATCAAACCAATGATGTTATGAATGACAGTATGTTATTGTTGAAGTAACTTTTTGTTATTTATCTGTAGAAACTACAAGCTAGTGTTGAACAGCCAACCAAAGTGCGAAAAAGTGCTAAGTGGAAAAAAAAGATGTATAAACCAATGGTGTCACAATAGTAATTCAATTATAACGCATAGAAAGGTTTGGGAGGTTTTAAAGGTTTAATTCCCCCCTAAAATTGGGCTGAACAATTTCGTTGTTTTATATGAAAAACATGCTCTTACGATAAGAAAGCCATGGATCAACTTCCAATACAAAATATCAAACATGAAATATTGAAAAAAATAGATTTTCATTTTGTAGTCACCAAGAGCTGTAACTTTTTTGTATGTACATTTACGTTGAAGTAAGTCACATCCAATCAAGTTATTTTTGACCCCAGAATATGTTGTTCAATTTATGACCTACATTTTGTTACACCCTGTATATTTCAACACTTTCAGATAGTATTTTGAACAATTTATATATTTGATATCTCAAACCGTCTCAGAAATAATTTGTTTGGATATTTTTCAATAGAATCTGATTTGATATACATAAATTTCCCCACGTGGAAAATACATGGCACTGAAGACGTAAACCCCACCAGAGAGTGAGACAAAATATAAACCCCACCAGAGAGTTAGACAAAGTATAGAACGTCTTCAATTTGTACCAAAATTGGAGACAAACGTACGAGGTGTGTTTCATTCTTTTAACACGATAAGAATTTACGTATAAATCACTTATTTTAACTGATTATTTTTCATTTTTAGATCCATTAATTATGAGTCAACTTTGTTAACACACCGCTTTACCTACCAACCACTGGTTTCAAGATATTCATCGATTTTTGGAGGTTTCTCTTTTAATAATAATGATTTATTGACGCACAAGTTATACAAAAATGTTATGAAAAATAATGTGTTGCGAATGAATTACGGTAACCCACAAATGGTAAACCTTGAGTGTGAGCTGCTTAACTACAAGCTAGACATTTATAGACATACGAGTATACACAAATACAAACACATAATCGCAAAAGGAATAATAATTTTCTGAGGCAGATTAAAATTTATGTATTAGAGTGAAACTTATGAAAAAAAATTAATAAATTTCAAAAGTAATAAATATTTTTTACATCAACATATCGATGGATTTGGAGGCGGGGGATTTGCAAAATCCATGACTTAGTTTTCCGTCTGAAAAGTTTCAAGTTCTGGATATTTTGTAAAGAAAACTTCTTTGCAATATGTTTTTGATAGTCTTGTTACTTGCGACATATTCAATTTTTGCCGTATATTGGTTTGTATTTATGTTGGTGGGCTACAGTGCACATAAAATATGACTGTCGGCTATCTAAGATTTTCGATTCATTGAAAAGTTGTTCAGTTGGGTAAGTATATGATTTTATAAAGATAAGTTTGAGAATAATTTTCTGCAATTTTGACAGGTTTTTGAGAAACGTTTTATTGGCTGCACCCCAAGCAATTATTCAAATATGTGTTTAAGAGTATAGGTCCAAGGACGGTACCTTGTGGAACACCAAACTCAATTATTTGGGTAGGTCTTTTTAAAATCAACCAGGATGCATAAAGCAGGTTGTTTATTGTCTACAGTTTGACTTATTTGAGTTGTTAATAGGTTAAGAACATCTTCTGTCGTCCTGTTCTTCTTGAACCCGAATGGCTTATCCGACATCATTTTATAATTTTTCAGAAATGTGGTGATTCTCTGTTTCAAATGTTTCTCATAGATTTTCGATAGATTCGAGATTAGTGAAATTGATCTATAATTTGAGACTATTCGTTTTGATCCTGTTTTGGAAAGAGGCTTTACAATTGCGGTTTTGAATGCTTTTGGATAAATACCAGTCATCAGTGAGAGGTTCATGATGTGCGTCAACGGTCTGCAGATGTGATATGCTATAAGTTATAAAGTTTCGGCCGTTATTCCATCCTTTTCAGTAATCTCTTCTAGGTAAAATGAGTTCAATCGACAGGTTCGAGGTTTGTAAGGTGTGAAGCTGGCTATGATATTTTTTTTCCGATGTTCGTAAAGTAGTCGTTGAATCTATCGGCGAGGTCATTCAGTTTATTTCTATGCTTTTGAAGTTATTTACGTTTTCTTGGGTGGGGTTATGTTTCATAAGATTATACAGTCGGATTTATTGGTTTCTATCCACTCTTTACGTTCAATGTCAGATCTCTTGTATTTGATTGTTGAATTACATGATTGGTTGTATTTTTGTACCAAATCGATGAAACAATTTGCGGCACGTTCAAGATAATTGTGTTCATAAATTTAGGACCAGTTTTCAGCATGAATGTAAGAAACTAAATTCATTTTATTGAGATATTGTCTTGTTGAATGCATATTTTGAATCTGTCTTAGTTCTGTAGATAGATTTGTAACACTATAGGATATGATATCTGAATTAATTCTATGACGAATGTTTGGAATACAAACTGAGTAGAAAGAAGTGTTTTTGGATATTTCAGTATTCACATGAAAGTGTTTTTGAGAATTTTTTCTTTCGTGTAATTCAATGTTTATATGAAAGTAGCTGTTTAAGAAGGGCTTTTTCTTTCATTTTGTGTCTGAAAGTTACTTCTTTGCATGATCTACACATCTATGTTTAGAGTTACTTCTTTTAAA
>WOGR01001722.1:0-19088 GCA_015342045.1 Leptinotarsa lineolata | reverse complement strand
TTGGTTCCTTATGAGGGAAAACGATGAAACATATAAACGAAAGTAAACATTTGCAAAAAGGTTATGCACAAAAGATTGCACTTTGATGTGTTTTCATGTGTATTGTAAATGAAGCCTGTTATCTTCAAATGTATTGTTTTTTTCTTGTTTTGATCTCATATTTCCCTATATGTGAAAAATTTTGTATAAAATGAAAATAACTATAACTCAAATTCTATGCGCGATAGAAATTTTTTTATGTTGAATTCGCAGTCAGGATGATTTAAACTCTCATATTGAGCCATTATAATGATAGTCGCAATTTCTTTTCTCGTTTGTTAGCTAGTGTTATTTTTCTTGTATGTAGATAAGGCCACCATGTTCTCGTTTCGTAATATTGAATTATTGAAAGGTACGAACATGACGATATAGACGATAGTTATAACAGTTTTGATACACAGAGCAAGAAGACGGTTGGGAAATAATAGGGCAACCATTACAAAATATCAATCTATACTTTTTAGCAACCTGGATCCGCTACTGTTCCATCGCAAGCCAAAGACCAAGTGACGTCTACATGTTTTCCACGTCCAGCTAATTCACTTTACAGCCGTAATAACATCGCGCTGTTGGAAAATGAAAGCCACCCGTTCAAACTTTCCAGCGTTCCACGAAGTTACGCAATAGTTAGCTCTAGTTTTCCGAACTCGAACGCTAACGTATATCAACTGCTAGATTATATTGTCCGAAAAAGGGAACACAGTCAAATGCTTCATCTGTATTCTGCTCATAAATTTTATTATTTTCATGAAGTTAGTTATACTCACGCGGAGTCGTTAAACATCGGGCTTTAGACCACCCAGAATTCGTTCACCGTTCTAGATACAGGGGGACAAAGAAAAGAAAGAACAATTTCGCAATGCGGATATTTTTCCGTTGTAAGTCGGGTAGATTGAGTGAAGTTTTCTACACTAATTGTACACATGATTTAGATGCAACCAATCTGTGTGTTGGCACTTCCAACTGTAGGGAATTTCTAGTAGGTTTTATAATTTTTATTAGCATTAAGAGTAGGAAAACTGGTTATATGCAATTTCACAAATTTTAATATCTCATAAATGTATATACTTGTAACAGTCACTATTCTGATATTTTGGAAGATGAGTTTGCAACTTGTCCTTCTAGTAATTTCTGCTAAATACCTTGAGGTTTTGTTTTGAATTTTGAGTATTCTGGAACAATCACTAGATGATCCCCAAGCTATAATACCATACGAAATGTTACAATGAAAGTGTGCATGGTAGTACATTGATAAGAGTGTTCTATTTACATTCCAGCGTAGTTGTTTAATACAGTAAGATATTGAGGATATCTTTTTAGAAATCGTATCAATATGCTTGTTCCATTTGAGATTTTCTGTTATCTTCAAACCCATTAATTGATCCATTGATTGAACTTACTAGTAAACTGTGATCTGGAGTGGTTCTTGAATGATTAAAACGTGAAAGCACAGTTTTTCTTTCATTCAATTAGAGACCATTGTCTGAGAACCACTTTTAGGCTCTTTTTATTTCATCAGATGCTTTATTAACTGTGGCTTTAATATTTTCTTGAGTTATCAATGAAGATGTGTCGTCAGAATACAAAACGAACTGATCACTATAAAAATTATTTACATATATTATATATGAGAGTGGACCTAATATTGAACCCTGAGGAATCCCGAGAAACAATTTTTAGATTCTGATTTATTTCTGCTAACCTCTACATAGTAGTATCTACCCTCTAAGTAACTTTCAAACCATTTGTCGGCTATTCCCCTGATTCCATACATTTCACGCTTTGTTAGGAGAATTTTGTGATCTACCAGATCAAATGCCTTACTCAAGTCTATGAAAATCCCTAGCGTCTTTTTACCTTTATTATCTAACTCCCTGTACATGTTGTTGAGGAACTGTGTAATCGCTTGACTTGTGGACAATCCTTTGCGAAAACCAAACTGGTTCACATTATAGACCCCATTTATTAAAAAAAGTTATCATTAGGTTTGAAACATATTTTTCATATATTTTTGAGAATGGGCTAATGAGGGAAATTGGTCTAAAATTTTGTATGACATCATGCCCATTCTGTTGAAATTTCCCAGACTTTGATGTTGAATTTTATGATATAAAACGAAAGTCATTTTTTTTTGATAATTTACATTTCAAAACTCCTTTGACATATGACGAATAAGTTGAGAAATAAAAAATCTGCAAACAAGAAATTGTGTATAATCTCAAATTTTGTCCGTTTCTGAAGGAGGAAGTTTTTCTCTCCCAACCGTTAATATAAGTATTTTATAATTTCTTAGCTCTTTCTGGATAATACAATCTTTGAATATTTTTATTTATCAATAATATCAGTCTTCTCAAAAATGAAAGAAAAAATAATTACACATCGGATTTACTCTTATAATACAAGTTTTTTGACAAATTGTAATTTGGATTTCGCAAAGAACGTTTCACAATACGTGCTGTTTTGAATGTCTTAAGAGCTGTGGTCGAGGGACTTGAACATGGCACTTATACGTCAATCACGCTTTGTGACCTCTCCAAGGCTTTCGACTGTGTCTCCCGTGACATACTCCTGGAGAAATCATACTTCTATTGTTTGAGAGGGTATCTTTGTCTCTCATTGAGACATATTCATATGATCGTTATCAAGCAGTAAACTGTAATAAATCAATATCTCAATATGAACTTGAAAGGCATGATGTGCCCCCAAGGGTCAGTACTAGGGCCATATAAATGATATTTATAACTTCACGCAGCCTCATAAATTAGTTTTGTTTGCTGACCACGTTTTACACCCCCCCTAGGGAGTGACAACGATGAACTCTTAAAGGTAGCTAATGAAGTTAATAATATGGCAGACAGTTGGTTCACAATGAATAATCTTGAATTGAATACAAATGAAACCCAAAATTTGCATTTTTCGTTGCGTACTGTAAATGATGACGAGAAAAAGGTAAAATTATTGGGAATATCTTTGGACAGTAACCTGACTTGAAACTGTTACATTAATCAGTTAAAAAGTAAATTATTGTTCAACAATATTTATTTTACGTCAGTTGAGAGATGCTACTAGTCTCCATATTATAAAAACAACCTGTTTTTCCCTTTTTCACTCTTCCATGGTGTAGTTTCTTTATGGAAGTTCTATGGAAACTGCGAATATTTTCAATATTCAATCAGTCACTCTAATTATAGAGAACATTGCCAACATTTTTTCATACAATTTAAGATAATGCCATCACCTAAATTATACATATTTACAGTTTTAGTCGAAATTCAAAAAAATGCGAGTTCCTGGATCAGACGGTCTGATGTACATAACTATAACGAATATTTTAGATAATATTTAATATGTTTGTGTTGTCTTCTATTCAAAATGTTTGTGTTGTCCAATATTTATGACTCATTTTGATTGTAGAAATGATTGTAGTAAATAAACTTACTTTACTTCATTATACCGATTTGTGCAGGAGACCTCAATATTTTTTTAATAAACCTTAAAGCTCTGTTTTATCGATTCATGTAAGAAAACAAAAACATGTTGCTTTTTGGCGTTTGTAATGTTGACTTTACTTCAACTCTGAAAAACTTTTTCAACTGAAATGCTTACTAGAATTCTTCGTTTCAAATTGAGTCTTGTGCTTAAAGTATCTATAAAGATTTAACAGACTTGAAATATAAGAGAATAAAAAAAATGATGAATTAGTCTCACGCATTAAAAGTGCGTGAGAATGAATGTCGACATTACATCAGAAAAAGACAACAGGATTAAATCTGTCAGAACAAATTTTGGAATCAGACGATGAACGAGTTGAATGGAACAAAACGAAAATGATTGCCAAAGAACCCCACTATAAGAGACATAAACTTATAAAATCAACGTCAAAATCAACATCGTTCAATATGTCGATAAAATTTAGAACTTACGGTGCCAGTTCGAAGAAAAAAGTCCTTCGAAAAAAAACTTATTTCTTACATATATAGTACATAATTAACTACAATAATTGAATATTTTTACTAGGCCATGCCTTTTACCGAATGAATACCCAGTTTCCTTAATATATCTTTCAACCCCCTTCATCTAATATCATACACTTTGGCTAAAAAAATTAATGCCGTACATACGAGTAACCCTATACTTCCAACTCAGTTCATTCAATCCCCTGCCTAAAAAAAACATCAACCCAAAAAGACGCCGAACCCTTCGTGACGTAAATCAACCCTAACAAGTTCCCGAGCTCCGTCATGTGAAAACTAATTAGCAAATAATAATTATAATAATACGAACGCATTTGATTAACACATCAAATTTCCATCTTGTACCCAATTTGCCAGACGGAGCAAAAACAACTCGGGGGAAACCTTTCCATGAAAAACCAATTATGCGAAACATCTGAAAGGCAATATCCTTTCGACCGACAATATTCGCATACTGAAATAGGCGGGGTTGCCATAGCTAGTCATTTTCATTAATGTGAATATGCAGGGTGTCCCAAAATTTAGTTCCCATCGGAAATTCGAAGATAGTACACTTTTAAGGGTGACCGAATTACCTACATATGTGGGGATAAGTTCCGCCTATACCTTTTCTGAAACTCGTTCATTTCATTAGCTAATTAACCCGTAAATAGCTCATTTTTTTCAAATAAAAGTCCAAGAACCGTTTGGAATAAAAGTAAGAGATAATTGTAAACAATTTTCTTGTCTGACAATCCTCGCATAGTGACATGATGACGTCGTTTTGTAATGCGATGTTTTGACAAGTTGAAAAATCTACAGTGAACCCGTAAAAATTAGAAGTAAGACAGTCACTCATTCAGTTGAAATGGACCAATCAGCAGTCAGTACAATACGCCTGACTACAATATCACGATGAATTAACCTTGAACAAGAAGAGAGAGACCTTGAAAGAGGATCATGGACCAATCTTTGCCAAGATTTGCACGTGCTTAAAGATTCGCCAAGACATGGAGAATACCCAGAACAGAAAGTGGGGCATACGTAGAGATAACACCATCAAGATCTTACCTGCAGATAAGAGAAACGCCACTGTGGTGTTGGATACTAATCTCTACGAACAGAAGATCGAAGAGTTGTTCAGAAGGGACAATACACGAAGTGTATCATCATCAATTGAGAAGAAGTTGTACCAGACTTTAAAAAACACCAAGTCTATTTTTCAGAAAAGAAGAGATCATCGCACCATAGTAAGCCCCTCTCTTGTATGGACTAACCAAAATCCACAAGAAAGATGCTCCGCTCAGACCGATCATCAGCTCCAGAGATTCGGCTACTCAATACTTGTCTAGATTTTTACCCCTTACAAGAAAAAACATTATCTTTTGTAAAGAGTTCAAGGCATTTTGTCGAACTACTAGGGTGAATCGAACCAATGTTCCGGTTGCAGAAGCACTCCAGATCATACAGAAGAAGCTATCCGAAGACGGGGACTTGAAAGATAGAACGAACCTACCCATAGAAGTAATTGTGGAATTACTAGGATGCTGTGTACGAAACTGCTATTTCCAACTGAAGGACGAATCCGTCACATATGTGGAGTGGTTTGAAACTCTGGCAATTGAAGAAGCCCACAAAAAACCCCAAGTCTGGTTGCGATACGTTGACGACACCTTCATAATATGGAACCATGGGAATACTGAACTAAACACCTTCCTGAAGCACATTAATTGCGCAAGACCTTCTATCACTTTCACAGTGGAGAAAGAAGTCCACAACGAATTGCCTTTCATAGAAGTATTGGACTCTGGCTAAAAGACAGCAAGAACCTCGCAAGGAAGAGAAGCCGTTACAACCAGTGCTTGCACTTCCCTATATCATAGGATTATCGGAAAGGATAAGAAGAATTGGGTCCAAGTACAACATCAGAACCTGCTTCAGATCCAGAAACACTATCCGTATCAGCCTTACGAAAACCAGGCCCCCAAACGCGGACTGCTATTCCAAGAATTGCATTTACCGGATACCCTGTGAGTGCGAAAAATCCTATATCGATGAAACTTAAGGAGAAACCAGCAAATCAGGAATAGCAGAGCATGTCTGGACTCATCAACATAACATCGAATGGTCCCAAGCTGAGATCATACACATGGAAACCCATAATCAAAGAAAAAATTGCCAACTCCCGCCAAACGGTCATCTCCCGCTAAACCAGTGAAGCGGAGAGAAGGAAGAGGGAATGAGTGAAAGTACTCGAATGACCAGTAAATAGTCATCTCTCAGAGGAATTAGTTCAGTTATCACCCGGAGACTTTTGTGGATACTAACAATCGAAACGTCGTGAAGTAACGTGGCTTGAAATCGCTTAATTTTTAATTTTATTTCTTTTTTGCTTTAATCTCTGTTTTTATTTCACTGTAAAATACATTTCAGGTTTCTTTTTTGCTTAATCTAATTGTTATTTTCAGCTATTCTTTTCAATTTTTGAATTATATATTATTTCAGGGATGAAATCATCTTCAAATTAACCTTGAACAGTTTTTCAGAGACCCGTCTCTACAAAAAGTGAATTCCGCCTTTTATCTCCATTTATATTGAATCATTTTCAGATTAAATTAAAGTATTATAAAAGTGTCTAATGTGTGGAAATAATAAAGACGTTGATTATCATTACTACTATTAATAAAATTATAGCCAATATCAAACCGGAAGGTATGAAGACGATTGTATCAACCATCTACGTGGCCGCCAAGATCTCCCGACCTAAACTATATCTAGGATACTATAAAGAATTGATTTACGACAAAGAAATACGAAAATTGCGTAGGCCTAAAGAAACCTAAAAAATACCAATGGAAAAGCGTTCTTTAAACAAAAACTCTCAATGATATGGGTACTTTCATGGGTGCTGATACAGGGTCTCACAACAGAGACTTCCAAATTTTGACAATTGATAACGGCAATCATGTTGAAGCTACATCTGTCAAATTAGCTGTCATTCATTCAGTCTGTTTTTTGCCAAACCACCAGGACGGATATAGCGTTCAACAAGACGTGCAAATAACAAAATTGTTTTATCAAAATGGGTTTTCTGTTCGGGCAACGTACCGCGCGCCACACAGCTAAATTTAGCCCCATTTATGCGCCAGAGTAATGGAAAATTGGACGCTCAGATTCCAGAAATTACTGGCAGGCTGGCAACCCCGGAAAAAAGGGTCCAAAGTTGGAGAAAGCAAACATTTCCATTTCAGTAGCGACTGATGGAAATTCTGCGTATATGCGATAAGCTATGATAATCTTCGAAACGAGACTCTGTGTTCTGGCCAGGTAAATTTAATGGGTGATTATGAAACCTAAGAGATTTTAAGTGCGTTATGGGAGGATCAGAAGTTATTTACCTAAAAGGGTGACTGGAATTTCATCGAGTAGCTGCATTGGGATATCAAAAATCGTAATAGTTATAGGAAATGTTGAATAGGGGCAGAGTTGCATTTTCAAAATTTCTATTCTGATGAAATAATATTTACTTTAGATAGTTTTTCTCGATGTATAAAAAAGATGAGAGAGATAAAGGCTAGACAGCGTTTACAGAGTTTTACATTGATTAAATGCACCAGACCTGTTTAATAGGTTAAGAGGAACAAAAATCGGTGCTTCTATTTCATATGAATCTTAAGATTTGTCAATTTTGTTCGGGATGCGGTGAGATTTTGTGGGGGCCTTGATACAATTCCATACATGTACTTGTTCCTAAAAAAAGTTTTTGAAAATCTCGTCTATCTTCTTCCATCACATCTTATTCGTCTTCTTGAATATTTGTTGCTTCTGCTTTCCTTTCTATTTCTATTTTCCTTATTATTGTTAATTTGTTTCCGCTATTTTCTATACTTCCCGTAGCTTTTCGTATCTTTTCTGTGTAAGTATTGTTCATATTTAACTTTCTTCCCTTCAACTCTGTTCTTTTGATTTCTGTTCGTTATCATCATCATATTTTTTCTCTTTGCTGAGCTGCATATCATATATTTGCAATAATATTGTTATCACGATATCAAACATTTTTTGCCCCTTGTTTGAATTGAATATATGGGTAATTACCTCAAACACACGCGACGAAAGCCGGAAATATTTTTTTGAAAATAGTCTTCAATTATGGCCGAGAAAGAAATATATTGGGAAATATAAGCTCATTTTTGGTTCTCATGACACCTCATCGCCGAATTTATGGTGGCCTTGATGGAATTCCCTACATGTATTTTTTCCTAATGAAAGTTTTTGAAAATCTTCTCTTTATCTGTATCTTCTTCCATCATATCTTCCTCTTATTATTCTCAATTTGTTTCGATCATTCTCTATATTTCCGTATTTTTTCGATCTTTCATGTGTACGTTTTGTTCACATTTTTGTTTCTTCCCTTTACTTTGTTCTTCTTTTGGTTTTGTTCGTAATTAACATCATATCTTTTCTGTTTGCTGCGATCAATATCAGATCATTGAGCTCAATCTACTTGTTTCCTCTTCTTTGTATTACTTTTTCTTTCCAAAATTTTGGCCACTTGGCCACTTCCAATCTTCAGAGAGTCAATTATTCATGTCTTATTTCTATCATTTTTTCTCTATAACTTTTCTTCTTTGTTTCTGTATTTACTCCTACTCAAGAATATACACTTCTAGACTCACTTCTTCTTTTTTTCTTTTCGATTTTGACTTTTGATTCACAGCAAATATACTTTATGTGTACTATTTTATATCTACGGATTCACATATATCATTCATTTTGATATGAATATTACCCGGATACGTGATTATTCTCTGTGTAGGACGCAAGATGAAAATCCGGCTATATAATTGATGTTTTCTACTATCCAAACCACAACTATTAATATTCGTTATGAAAAAACTCATACGATTGAGTGAATCTACCTGTTACAGACAATCATTAGGAATTTCCCTTCGGCGACAACTTCTTT
Source organism: Leptinotarsa lineolata (assembly GCA_015342045.1). NCBI lineage: Eukaryota > Metazoa > Arthropoda > Insecta > Coleoptera > Chrysomelidae > Leptinotarsa > Leptinotarsa lineolata. The sequence goes on along the minus strand of WOGR01001722.1, from coordinate 10,130 downwards.
ATCCAAATAACCAACCGTGTCATTTTTTTGTAGACGATTCCCAACCCTTTGTGTAACCAGTTCATTGCGGGGAAACTTAACTAATCGGAAACTTGTGGTCGTTGAAGGCGACAAAAACATCTCTACGACCCATCTCAACTTGCGCAACTTAATTATCCTGTAGGAATGTTATTTCAAGTATGCGGGATTAAGTTTTTGTGTTTCAGAAATTTGTGCTGTAAAATTGTTCGATATCTTTCAGACGCGATGATTTGAATCTAGATCGAAAGAGACAAAAAAATGTTCAGGTAAGTCCCCCTCACAAAACTGGACTCGACTGTTCTTAAAGAACAAGCCTGATTCAGAAAGAGCGACGACATCTTCCTTCACGAAGAAGCAAACAGAGAACTGAATCTTCGTATATCAAATATAAACCAGTTGAGTCCATTTGTGTTTCAGCCTAGCACCTAAAGATGTGTCGAGTCTAGGGCAATTTTTTTGGGTGGATGTTTTCTTTACTGAATTTTAGCAACATTTCTGTGAAAATTGATGACCACTATCTGTATCCATAGATAATTGAACACATAAACCTTCTTATTAAACAATACGAGCAGAGTCGAAGTGAAAATTAACATGGACCATTTCATACAATTTTCTATTGTGATCATTCATTTATGGACCACCCGTTGTTAAACAACGAACGAAACGTAATCGTATCAAAACTTCTTGAATTATCTACGAATATTTCCGTTGAGTCAATGTCGATTACTGAATGCGTGAAACAAATAATGCAGTGTTATGGCCTGATAGAAACATGTTTGAGGGCCCTAATGAGTCGATAACGTAACAGGCAATTGAAACGTTACTCATAGGTATTTTTAAAACACTTAAATACTTCAGAAGATATTTGTAAAATTCATAGAAATCGGGCTAATGGTCTGTTTGTTCTAGGCATAGCACTTATATATCTGAGAAGGTATTTCAAGTGTCGCCAGGGCAATTATATGTAAAAAAGTTGGTTTTTCAGAAAAAAGTCAAAATTTATTACCAAACACACACACACACACACATATATTGATACTGATAGGGACAGAGAACATTTGAAAATTTATAAAAAAGTAAATGGGGCACGCACGGCCCTGTCCAATTAGGAAAGTTCTCGCAAGAATGGTCTACCCGCTTAGTTAACAATGAGACACTTGGTTAAAAGACTGAGATTTTTTCCGACTGCCAGACATCATTATATTCATCTGACACAGTATCTGAGACTTATTTGAAATTACTAAGACGAATAATAAATAATATTGGGCCTAGTACATAATCGTGAGGCACTCCTAATGTGACGTGTTTCACCTGAAAATTAATTTCGTTGGTAGCTACATTTTGATTTATTGTGCTGCAAAATCTAAATGTCACTTTTTTCAAATGAATATTGGTATCTCATCTTGGGGCTGAGAGGATTAGTTTTCTGCTTCACATAACAAGGCATCATATAATTTTACTACAGAATACGAAATGAGAAACAGCGAATTCATAGAGGTTGAAGAAGATTTGAAAAAATTTTCAGTCAGAATTACCGTTATTTACTGTAATTCATTCTCATTTCCATGGAGTGTGATTTTGGGTATTTTAAACTTGTTTTTGTTGGCGTCATTAGGAAATAAAGTAGACTGTTCTCGTTTTGGATTTATTCTATGCCAAAGCTTCCAGTTTCAGTTCCAGTAGAGGGTCATCATTTCACTAAAGACTCTAAATGATCAAAACAACCATTTCAACAAAGTGGTCTGGAGTTCTAATAGAAAATATAGATATTTCATCCGTTTTAAATTCTCCTCAGACGATATTCGTCTCACCCAGAGATGAAAACCCCACAACGATTATCGTCTCACTCTCATTATTATTATTTAAGCGGCAGGCTATGCACTTGGTGCTAGGACACCATCTTGGCAGGCCATGATGAAGCATTAATTTATCATTTAGACACACTCGACTTGAGGAAAGTGAATAAAAGCCAAGTTCTTTAATGTTATCGAAGACCTGTGCATCCTATCAATTTATCTTTAGTAGCCGCAGCAGTAAAGTGATTTGTGTGGTTTAACCTGAGGCTTTTGCCTGAACAGGTTCATATGCGGCGTGAGAGTTGTGTTTACCGTATTCAGTGTCGATAACTGAACGAAGATCATCAACCACTCGGGGTTGAAAAGAAATGCTCAAATTCCTGCTCTCGCTTGATTGCAGACCAATCAGAGCAGGAAACACGAACTCGTGATGACTTCACAGGCTCCATTCAGTACCATTCTGCTCTCGCTTCATTGTAGCACAAGCAGAGAAGGGAATACGAATTTCTGATGACTCCACAAGCTCCATTTAGTACTGTTTGATTGCCTTTTTTATGGGTGCTTGGTTGCAAAGCAAGTTTGAATTTTAACGACTTCATTCAACTCAAGGCACAAACTTTAACATGAAAATATATAAAATAGTATAGAACTGAGTAGTGTATTGTCTCTTCCGCTGCTGGTAGTCTACTGGCTAGTCCCGAAAATCGGGGTACTGGGAACGTCCTTACCCTCTCGAACACTCACAGGGCCTGACATAGAGTGGCCGGAACAAGTACCATCCTGTTATCTAGACATTCCAAACTAAAAAGTCCACGACTTCTCTGATATCGGAAAATGGGGAATTATAACAATGGAACGGACAATTTGGAATGTAAACTCCTATCTAGATGCATAACTTTTGGAGTCTTCACGTCAAGTTTATACAGCTCCTCCCGAGTCCACTTCACTATTCCATATTTGTATAATATGTTTACTATTTATTATTATTATTTTAAATGCAAGAGTACACCAACCTCTGGCAGAGAAATCCCCTCCTGTCCCTCCTGGCCGACCAGAAACTCCTTCTTGATGGTATTGGCCAGCTCGAGCCTCTGTTCGTCGTTCTCAACTTCATATCTTTTGGCGGCGTCGAGGAATTTGAGGCAGCGATGGTAAGCTGGACCCTTGTGCTCACACCACAGGTCGAAGAGGAGTTTTCCAATAGGTTGATGGTCCACCACATACTCGTATCGCACATCTGAAGAAGAAAAAAACCATGAGAACAAAGAACGAAATTGTCATTATAATAATGAAACAATTTTTACAAATATTTTTATTTCTAGATCGATCTTAACTATCTCCAAATTCGTCCACATCTAAACCACTTCAAACCAGTTACAATATCCTAACTTTTCTCCCACGTAGATGAAAATCCATAAAAAATATGTGGGTTTCCCACACACATTCAACTCAACCATTTGTTCCAAACAAACTTTTTCATCCCTTCGGCAAAATTGTTCGGTATTAGGGAGATAAAGTATGGCTCGAGATAACAGAAAAGTTAGAGAATATCAGCTTTCAGGGTGTTATTCTTCGGAAGTCCAATAAGAACAGATCAAATTTATATAAACATAAATCTCCTCGATGCGCCTTGACCACACCAGTCGGCTAATCGATTCTCTGGTTCACTGGTTTAAAGGGATGAGTTTGGGCGAGTTCGGATGGTACAGTGGCATTCTTTCCGCTGATAAGTTTTATTGACAGCTTTTCTTTTTTATTGCTGATCCCTCGATATTTCTGGAAGCGCCTTTGGAAGTTTCATGTCGACGGTAATAGCACTGGGCCAGGGAAAAGCTTCAGGAAAATTGGATATCGACATTCAAGGGGTGCTTTGACATGAAATATCGCTGTTAAACTATTGCGGAACAGTGCATTAGTTTCATTATTATGTTTCTTATTCATATGACAAAAAATTAACGCAGATAGGTATGGTTTTGAACAAGAGTCATCTTACGCAGCATGGGTTTCGAAGTGGGAAACCCACTAATACCGGGAGTCTATCCATATATCAGTTAAGCTGATGGAATAGACGCTGGCGAGTGCCCTGGTGGGATTTTCTGCAATCTCAGCAAGGCATTCAACAGTGTCAACCATCAGGTACTCTCAAGAAAGTTACATGAGATAGGTTTTGAAGGAATTTGGCATAAGTGGATCGATTTATTCATATCTGGCAGAAGCCAATATGTCATCAGCTTCCACTGTCGAAAAGTACAAAGTTTTTAGGTGGTCAAAAACGCAGGCGAAGTTTTTTTGGTTCAAAAAAACATCATCAGAAGTATCACTGGCTAAGTAACATAGAGTCCTGTAAACCTTCCCTCAAGAAATTGAAAATACTGACCTTACCCTGCTTGTACATAATAGAAATTTGTGTCTTACGTTTTTAGAAATAAACGTCGATTTCCTCTAGCTCGAGGGCGGATCACTTTCGAAGGTTCTAATGTTGCAGGTCAGTGTTTGTGTAAAGTTTTACCAGAAAAACATTACAGAGGTTTAAAACAAAAAAGTTTTGAGTACGTTTTACAGCCATGATGAGAATTTAACGTAAGTGTAAATGTGATATATGTCAAAGAGGAATAAAGAGAATTTGATTTCACGTTTGTATTTTTATTGGTGAAAAATAACCGTTAATACTTTGTTATTCCATCTGGAATATATTTCCAGAATACGATATTTGTGGATATTTGTTTGCACATTCTGAAATATTTAAAAAGCAAGTGAGCACTTATCTTTATAATGATAAATAGAAAGTTTTCATTGGCATTTGAGAGAACACAGCGAGACATGCAAGTAGCCGGTTATGAATAATGCCGATTATGGTAAAACTATTGAAAAATAGATGAATTTCGAGTTTTTTCTATGTTTTGCCTTTACTGAAAGACGCTGGTTAGATTTTCTTCATTGTTACGTGTTATTCTAGATGTATAGACTTTTGAGTTCAATGGGATCAGTTAAGAGTAACATCAGGTATTTTTTTGGCTACTTATCCAGTTTTCATGGGCTCATTGCGTTCCCTCTCATATTTTCATGACACCATCTTAAACAATCTTGTTCTTTGCTCTAATCCGTACGGGTCATTTGTTGGTTGTTAGTCATTTACTTTTAGACATGAGTTCTGTCCTTGCTTCTCTATAGCTAAGGCCTCCGCCCTATTTTATGCATGTGTTCTTTAAATGAAAGCCCTATAATTATTCTCGGCCGATCGTGATTCAGTGATTCCGAAGAAAGTTTTTGAATAATATGGATCATATTATTCATGGAGTTTTCAGCTTGGGCTGTGATGACTATCGTTCAAACTGTATAAACGTTGACGCATTCGCGTTTTCCATAGTGTCGTCGAATTTTACCAAAATACGCCACCACATTCTCAAATTCCCTTTGAAAAAATATTTCTCGTTTTTTTATCCACAATACTGAATATTGAAGCCTTTCCAGCCTTTCCAATCACAATCAGACGACACAGTCAACAAGGACCGTGGGCGGCAACTCCATTTTCCAACTCGTCAAAAGATTTCATGACAAACCCACCTGAAACCACAAACCCACCTTGAAACTTCTCTCCGAACGTCGAGATTTCACCGACAGCCATACACCAATTACACAACTTTCTGTGTTTCTGCGTGAACTATAACACGGCATTTTCTGCCCACGAAGTTGCACCGTGGGTAGCAAAACTCCCATTACTTACCGCTCCAGAACCGCATTGCAAAACCTTTTATAGCCTTTTGGCCTACATCTGCTTCCCCGTCAAATTACTCTTTTATCTTTCGCTCCGGCATCTGTGCCAACGTAAAAATGTATGAATATAAGTGGTGGAGGCGAGAGTCTCGTTCATCACGGTTTAGAGGGTAAGTTTTGGTACTGAAAGAAACGTAATCGAGCTGGAAGTGTTGGAATCTTGGATGGATATCGAAATAGTTGAAATAGTATTTAACGGAAAAGCACATGTTTTCCATTTCCAGAATGTTTTCGATCCAAAACAGACGAGTTTGAGACTGTTCTGAAAGCGTTGAAAGAGATCAGATTCTCATTGTACTTTTATACCTTCATGAACAATTCTGAGGCACGTATCTGAGCTTATAAATTTGCTAGGAACCCATGTTACCATATTCGACTTGCCTGTTGGTTTCTCCGCGGAGTACACGTTTTGTTACCTGTTTCGAGCACATCTCTCAAAAAAGAGTTGAAGTTTCGAAGCAGATTATATTAGGCTTACAAATCGTGAGAAATTCATCTCTTTTGATCTATTTTCAATGGCAATTACTTCCTATTCGTTAATAACTGCCAGAAGCTTCATTTTTTACTGTCGTCTACTCCACGGGGGACCTTCGAATTTTTAGACATATGTGGTCGTGGGTGGCTCCCTTTACGTGGTTATCCTAACCATATCGGCCTGGTTACCGGCGTTAATAAAGGGGGCATGGCATCCATGTAACTTCTTTGTAGACGAATGTTATCAGCACGTCCGTTCACTACCACGGCCACCACGGAACTTAAGTTCAGATTTCATCTTATTTTGCTGCAAAAGATAGTACCTCAGATATCGGTATTAGGTCATATCTTGTTTATATCATTATTAATAACAATTCCGATATAACGTGGCTTCAACTTTCTAGCTAACCACTTCTGCATGTTAGGAACACAAACAGGCTACATGAGACAATATGTGATATGATCATATGTACAAGGTTAAACATCGATTTCATTGGTATCATTTTTGCTGAATATCAAAATTGAATGTATCTTATTCATAGGAGCCTGATCTGCTGACAGCGACGGGCTTGAAACAGAAGAGTCCATCCTCAAAATACCTAACAACCTTGATGAAAATCTTACATTTGATAACTACATTAAATACCTGCATGAAAAAATTAGTGGACCTGGAGACCTGCCGTTCTAGCGAAGAAATAGTTTTTTGACCATATCTACGCCTTATCTGAGGATACAACAATAACTCACTTTTAAACTATCACGTCAGTCAGAATTTCTATTAAATTTATTTGCAAGGTAATTGTAGCTGGTTTGATTATATCTATATCTATTATATCTATAATCAAATGACACTATTATCATTGGTTCGTTCACATCACTGAAAATTTTCATCGAAATTCGTTAACTTCATTAATTCTAAACTATACTCTCCATAACATCATGCATAGCGCACATGACCTTCCAGACAAGGCTGCTTGTATAGAGTCGCACTGACGAACGAACGATTTTTTTGACAATAATATGCGGCTGAGTATAAGAAAATCTTTTAGGTGGAGTGTAGGCAGACAAATTAGTACTTTTTTCAGCCGTATCAGTACTTGACATTTTGAAAATCTTAAACTTTTAAATACCGTATATGTACACACCATAGGCGTTAAAATGTAACTAATCACTCCGGCACTGTAACAGTGAATTCCGCCAGAAGATTGCAGTTGAATCTGCAAATCAAAAATTGATTATTTGTTCATATTCATTGGAATACGAACTAGTGCTCAAACGTTGGGAGAACTTTGATTGAAGTAATTTTGAAAGATAGAACCGGAACCACTGACGTGAAATGAACTCAAAACAGGCAGTGTTTCCAAATACCAGAACTGCAACACTCTTCTCGACGAGCGCTTCACAAAGTCGTCTACTTCCATCTCCTGAAGACGCCAAACTTATTGAGATGAAACCAGTTTTGTTGTTTGGGAACAAGTGCCTGTTTTGGAAGACGTTATTCTGTTGCATAAAAAATCAGTCGGTATAATGACCAAAGCAAATGGAATATCACGTAGGGGGGATTTAAGAACCACATAGACTGATTTGAATACATTCTGAACTGTGATACCTACATATGTCATCATGATGAAAATAAATTCATAGTTTGGGACAAAGATTACAAACAATTGATTTTTGAATGTGGACTTCATATGATCCTATAGTTTTAATTCAATTATAACTTTGATCTTTATATATTATCATTGAGAGAATTGAATATTTCATGAACATGAAAAATAACATATATGAGAAATGACCAAGACAGACGTGCTTGCGAAGCATTATTTTCCTACTTAATAATTATGCAATCATGATAATAATGAATATTAGACACATCAATACAAAAGTTATTCAAATGACTGTAATACATAATTCTCAGTCGTTTCATGAGGAATCGAAATAACTCATCACAAGTTTTGGATAATGTCTTCAGTATGGACTAAATATCGTAATTTTTTGAGGCCAAAACTTTTTATTTTCAAATATTAGTTACTTTTTTGTTGATAAAACTAACTCTTTTTTATTCAAATAATACTTCATTATGAGCTTTCCACTGGACAGTTTACGAAACCGCTAAACGTGTTTCACTATACATTAGCTTCAGGTGTGTTCATATGAACGTTATTGGTCTGTCGTGAATCCACATGTATTTCGAAAAGGTCACATAATATCCACAACAGGTAAATGTGAGGCGGAGTAACCATATTAAAGAACCATTTTTTTTCTTTCTCTGGCACCACTCTCAATTTAGCTCACGTGGTATTTCATGAACAATAAAGACTACACTATCCTACATCAGTTGAGAAGTATAAACAATCAAGGAGCTTTCATTGATTAGTATCCCACACCTGACATCAACTGACACACCATATTGTAGGACCAATATTTTTCTTCTTTCACTAGTAAGGCATGACCCATAAACAATAAAGACTACACTATCCTACAGCTGTTAAAAAGTAGAAACAATTAGGAAGCTTCCATTGTGTAGTACCCCACACCTGACACCAGTTGAGTGTCTACGAGTGAATCCCCAGCGTTTGTAAAACCCTTGTAATTGTCCGTTTCAATGGATCGGCAGTAGATACTCCAGAAACCTATTAACTTTGAATCTTAGGAAGTTTTCATTGTGTAGTACCCCACACCTGACACCAATTGAGTGAATCCCCAGCGTTTGTAAAACCCTTCTAAGTGTCCGTTTCAATGGATCGGCACGTGGATGCTCTAGAAAACTATTAACCTTGAATCTTGGGAAGCTTTCACTGTGTAGTACCTCACACCTGACACTAATTGAGTGTCTACGAGTGAATCCCCAGCGTTTGTAAAATCCTTCTAATTGTCCGTTTCAATGGATCGGCACGTGGATGCTCTAGAAACCTATTAACCTTGAATCTTATCGCCTCCAAGGATAGCTAAAACTTCCTGCCCATTGAAACGTGTTCGTCGATGAAAAACAACTAATTGATCCAAACTCCTCGTACGTGAGGTCGAAGTTTCGGTAAGCTCTCCGTATCCTAGTGTGGATCAGCTGCAGCAATTCCGCGAACGAGCCTGAGGATCTTGATAAATCGAATGAAAACGAAATTTCCTGGCACGACTTTCGTGGCGTAATCATTTTCAAGGACTTTCTCGAGAGAAAAATAGCCCCCTCGGAAAATTCGTGAGACGTGAAAGGTCGGAAATCGATAAGTTGTCATTTATTTTGGCGAAGTTTTCGGAGGAAATCTACCCCGGTTAAGTATACGGAGTTAGCTAGTCGCCACATAGGATCGAGTTGCCGGGAGAGGCGGAAGTTATTAGTTTCTTCGAAGGGTTGACAGACTCTGGCGAATGGGGAAAGGGAATATCAGCAGTATCTATGACAAAGAAGAGATTTGTGAACTTGAACTTGGGGTGAGAAATTTTTAAGAGGCGAGGATAATATTCAATCGTACTTCTACTATGCTGATTGATTTCAGATTTCATTTGGAGCACATTATTTTTCTGAGTTGGCTACTCTGTGTATATGTCATGATAATGGATCACAATAAAAACATCAAATAATACTCAATAGTGGATAAATATGAACATCAACTAATATGACAAGTGACAAAGAAACACATTTGTTCGTAACAAAATCCTTTTTATAGTTTTTATAGGGTTTTCCAACTTTCGAACTTTGAGAATTGATAACGTCCATCTTGTTAAAGCTACATCTGTCAAATTAGTTGTCATTTATTCAGTCAAAGACCGTCGCGTTTTTCTGTTATGTACCGCTCTTGGTGGAATCAAATGTGCCGGGTCACTTGAACACCTCCCTAGAAAGTACCTATAAAAGAAAGACAAATCTCCAACCTTTCTTCGATGTTCCAGAATATCAAGGTTGCAAGTGATGTTTGTGTCTCCAATCAAGCGGATGACTCTTTTCTGGATGGTATACAGCAGCTAAGGGGCGGAGCTCCATGCATGTGAAGGATTCTCCAAAGGTCTGAGATGTGTACAGTTTTCTGGTTCGGAACAGTGTTCCAAGCTTTTGAGAAGCAGCCTTTG
>WOGR01001721.1:0-17559 GCA_015342045.1 Leptinotarsa lineolata | reverse complement strand
TACCGGGTGATTAGCCCTGAAGACCCACGGCCGGCACCGGAGGGAGAATAGTGTTCTCCCTCCAGGGTGCGCCTGGGCTGCCGGTCCGGTTTTTTACCAGTTGCTCGGGTAAGTGATGGCGCAACTCACCAAAGGCCTCAGGTGTTGGTGGCCTCCCTACTTATTCATTATTATTATTATTATTAGGCTAGAACCATAAAAAAATGTTATTTTTGTTTTGTTACGTAGGTGGCTGTGATTTCAAATCTGCATATTGTTTTCAAATTTGAATAACTTTTCTGAATGAAATTTTTTGATGTCTAAAATACGGCTAGTTTACTTTTGATCAAAATTTCAATTTTTTGATCTCCCCTGTACACCCCCTCTGTACACCGTTCGGAAATTGAGAATTTTGACAACTCGAATCCAACTTTCCCGCAATGCACCAATTTTTATTGAAAATGAAATTTTCTGACAAATAAATAACGAAAAAGTTCACCATATGGTGCAAATTCTTTGAAACTCACTGTATACTCTATACATCACTGTAGGTAATAACAGAGGTCCTTAACTTAATTGAGTACCTGATTTTTGTTTACCTGTGTTAATGTGGGTACGCTAATATGAAAAATGTCGACCAGACAAGATCGATTTGGTCATTTAGTAGGTTACATCCGGAATGCTATCAGAAATATTGTTACTAATATACCTATCCATATTTGAATGCTGATCCTGAAGGGCGACATTCCTTTGACCATTAAAAAAAAATTCATGTTAACAAAGGTCTGCAATTGCTTCATTTCTGAGATATCTCTGAAACCACTGTTTTTTTTTAATTTTCAAGTACGCATGAAAATTCATTTTTCAGTAGCGTCCTTGTTAACATGCGCTGCCATATTTTTTTATCAATATCATAATATTATGATATGCCACTGGCCTTTCTCCAAATAAATATCATTTTTTTATTTGACCTTCATCTTCTCAATAAAATGGCCTCTTGTTTACTTTTTGTCCGATGTAATAAAATGTATTCATTTGCTTGATGATGAAAATATGAAGTTTGACAGCCATTGTAAATTTTGCAAAATTCGGAAAAGCATGGCTGCATTTTTGATCGGTGAACTATATCAGATGGAGAATTCAAACGAGTGAAATAATACTTCATTCAATCAATTTGTTAGTCGTTATAATACAATGTTACAATGTTAGTCAGCTACAATAGGGTACGAAAAACAAAACTCCGTAATTATAGATTTTGAAGACAATGAAAGTAATATAATGTTTCTAGTTCATGGGCTTAAACCATGAGTTTATATACTAGATTATGAAAAAATCCCGCATATCGAAATTATAAGAGGACTAAATGAAACAAACAGTTATACACTTATATGTTTTTTATTATTTTTTTGAACAGATTTTATGCAAACACGAATAGAAGGAGTCCATGAAAGATAGATAAAAGTATACGTCTATGATTATATAGTAATTTCCCAATAAACGCAACTAATAATAATATATTAGGTACATGACGTTCCAAAGTTCAGGAGATTTTCCGCAAGTTTTGGACAACAATAATGAAAATGTAACACTGGAATTCACTGTGTACCTGAGAAACTCACTAAGTGAAATAGAAATATGTAACTAAGAGTACCTAATATTTATGACTTTGAGCTCAGATTTACTGAAAGTTCAATAAAAATTACCACCATGAGAAGATGACATATGTATTAGTTTTCTGTTGATGATGTTAACCCTTCGCGAAAGGCGCGTCAAAAGACGTATTTTTGTTCTGGTGTGGGAAAAGTATTTTCAATAGATTTATTTTACGCCAGACGTTCCAGTTCTAAGTACCTATCAAATCATTAGTTTCTAGTTCAGATTTGTGACACTCAAGAGAACCAACGGAAAAGTTCCTTGCAAAGGTGTCATTCAGTTTGATCAACAATTTGGTTCATAATATTATACAGTTTGCTGCAGAATATATAAATCTTATGAGATTTTCGTAGATTTGATTGATCCATCTCGTTCCACTTAAACCCAAAACAAGTTATTTTTCCAAACACCCAAACTGCATCAATCTTCTCGACGCACGTTTCACTAACCACGTTGGCTTCTTCGGATAATGAAGTGAATTGAAGGTATTGATGATATATTTTTCTATTTTATTGAAATTCGAGTCTTCAACATGCACGCACCCCTCAAATATTTTCGACTCACTATAAACTCTTGAGGACCCTACAACATAAGATCGAGCTCGTTGGCGGAAACTGAAACATTCTTATAGGATTATTATAAAAATATGAAGAAATCAACTTCAACGTGTCTGTATCAAGAAGAGAAGGAAGTTTTCAATATGACTTGGAACAGCTAGAAGCAAATTAGATCTGAGAAAATTTTCTCATTCAAGAAAGCCGTTCATGTTTGCCAGATCATTTGCGTAAAAAAGTAGTAAAAGCGGCTCTTCAGTCCACCCCCACTCCTCCACTGTTGTCGTCATCCAGTCGACGGATTAGAAGCTACAGTGCGCACAGCGGGATATTCAAGTTCTATAAAAGGTGGGTGTAAGAGTGAGAGGAAAGTTTGACGTAATCGATACCAAAAAAGATAGAATGAGTATCGGAGATGATACAGTTGAAAGATAATAGCGTGGTTGATTTGAAAAAATTATGAATGTAGATGAAAATGGAAGCGTGAAAGTGGTACTGTACAACTACTTTCTTAACGGTATCTTGGCAATCCTGGATGATTTGGAAACTATTAAATTTCATCAATTGAATAGGCACTCAAGAGTAGATCGATTTCGATTTCAGGTTAGCATGCAGAAGAAAGTTAGAATATTAGTTTTGAAATGAAAATAAATACCCGAAGTCGAAATGGCAAAGACCTGAACCTTTTTTTTTGACGTGCTGACTCTTCATCCCACCTTTTTAAAACATTATCAAATTTTGTCTGTCCATGTGTGTGGAAAATGTCGTTTATTCAACTAAAACAAAATAAGACTGAAGTAAATGAACTCAAAACACCTACCCAATGAACCTATTATCGACAGTGTTTAAAGTGTTGGAAAAAACTAATTGAATCTTAGATCCGAAATGGTATGGTTGGTTCATAAGCTGAATTTTGTTCTGTATAGGATGAAGCTCTAAATAAGCGGTAGCTCACTGGATTAAAATAACTTGAACCAAAATGTATTTCAATGCACCAATACATATGGTATTTTCTGAATTTTATTTGCTTTCCGAAATAAAATATTATTCAGAAATTTTTATGACAGATTTTCTATTCAATGAACAACTAAATTGATAAGAAATGAAATTTATAATTTTCAAACGAAAAATCGTTAACTACATATTTGAACAATGGAAAAATTAATAAACCAATCGAACAAAAATAGAATTTTTTGGAAATCCATTTTTTCTATTTATCACTTCGTCTTGAGATGTTTTTATATAGGAGAGATGTTTTTATATATGAGAGATGTTTTTATCTATACTTAGATCAACAAATGGCTTAAGAATTGTTTCCAATATAAATTCTGCCATTGTCACTAGCGAAAACGGTAATAATATAACTTTGTAGAGTGGAAATTTCTGAACATTATTTTTTTCATTATCAACATTTTAGATATAAAGGAAAATATTTTAAAGTATATTTTTTATATTTCATGTCACTATCTGTGAAAGCGGTAGTCGGAAAAATTTTGGTAGTCAACAATTTCATAACTTTTTCAGAAACTGTGACGGAAATTTCCTTATAACGGGTCTTGTGTGCCTGTTTGTGTGTGTTAACGAATGTATTTGAACATCTTCCAGTACTTTTATTACGGACACGGATATCATACAGGTAGCAATAGCTCCTACAGGGTCATGTTAGTTGTTTCCTATCAATGATAGGGTCCTGTTGGTGACTCCGTGCATACAAGTATCAGTGGATCCCTGCTAATGAGTGTTGCCCATCTTTACACTCGGCTGCACCGCGCTGACAAGGCCAATAGCCAGATATACTTTGGGTTGACTTGTAAATTTCATGCAGACTGTTGAAGAAGAAAATATCTTAGGGATGTCTGATGTTATAATGTCTGATGTTATGGAAAAATATTGAAATTTAATTACTCAAAATGTATAATTTGTGTTTTATACAACCTACAAAACTATGATAAGTAAGATTTGGAACCTCTGCGATAAATGAATCTATTGAAAACACTTTTTTAGGGGGTGACTAGTGGTAGTTTTATTTATCCCCTGATGATGTTTACTTGGTAAACAAAAGGCGCGTCGAGAGACAGAATTTTTGTTCTGGCGAGAAAAAAGTGTTTTAATAACTACAAAATTATAAAGACCCATTTTGAAATTGAAAAATCTTACATTACCATCTATTTATATGTATTGTTGCCTAGTTTTTATGAAAAAGGTTGAATCTAATTTTGAAACAATACTGTAGTACTCTATTTGAAAACACACTAGTAGGGCCAAAGCAGTTCAGTTGCCTTCCTTCGAGACATTAAAAATATTCACACATGTTTTCCAACTGAAGGTAGCGCATAACCTGATATGTGTTTAAGATATTTTTTAGACATTTTAAAGGTCTTGTGAGATTACTGAAAAATTTATGTTTTTGGGCATGAGTTCAATTTATGTATTTTCGTCATTTTGCTGATTTAAATATTATTTTTTGTGATCGACATGAAGGCATACAGTTACTTTTATCTAATTCTTTTGAGGAATATGCAGCTGAAAGAAGTGTTTTATCAAAGTTTCAATGAAAGCAATAGTACTTCTGGCTCAACATTGTTTGAATTATCTATTATTGTGATGTTATATTTTTCTATTATTTTCATAACAGTTATTGTTTCTTAAAGATGTAGAATGTAGAATGATGAATGCGGGCGAAATCAAAACCATCATATTGGAGATAAGCCCCACCAACTACTGTAATGAACTATTCTTTATCGCGATATCGTTTTTACTGCTTTGCTGCCACTTTATATGCATTATGAAAGATGGAATATCACTGGAATTTTCATATGAGCGATATTTTCTGCTAATGAAATTCATCGTTTTGGAAAAGTAATACCACAGGAAGTGATATTACAAGCAATTCAGCAAAAATGTCCTGAAAAGAGTAAATGACAATATTTTTCTGAAACGGAATATATTAATTCAAAAAATCACCGGAAACTTGAAACATCACTGTACAAGGGTAACAGATACTACTTTTATTATCATGATATTTGGCATCTTGACATATACTGCAAAGTAAAAAATTATATTGGTTCTGGAAAATGATTGTTTAGAGATTTCCGTATGTTTGTTACAAAAAATGAGCAAAATACATCTTATAGTAAATTTATTGAATTATCTAATATGTATTCGTAATTACAGGAATCTGCTCTTCGATGGTTCATCAAGAAGCAGCATGATTTACTGAGTAACCAGATGTGAGCAACTTTCAAATAATTAACAAAAGTGTAGGAAGTAAAAGTGGTGATTTTTTTTCCTTTTAGGTAATGAGGACCTCAAACTGAATAAATATAACTCAATACAATAAATTGAAATCTCTATTCAGAAAACAGAGAATAGTGATAAAACTGTTACTGAAATATTCAATTCAGTTGAGTGAAAATCAATGTGAGTCATGAACAGTGGCGGATTTACCGATTTGCCGCCCGTAGGCTATTTAATTTTTGCCGCCTATAAATAAATTATTTTTTCAATTTTTTTTCCCAATTTGAAGGTGCAACATGATTCCCCAAATTTTTTCAGGGTGGTCTTATGTGAAATAAGCTGAATTTTAGAAAAAAAATTTAATTGATAAAATTAATAGAAAATGGCAAAACACCACTCCGAAAAAAATTTGAGGATTCATGTAATATGTCAAAGTTTTTTATAAGAGAACGAAGAAAAATATTGAAAATGGTAATCACGGAGAAATTCTCGATTTTTTCAAAAATTGAAAAATTAACAGTGATTACCGATTTGGACATTTTTATGTACATACGAAACCAAATATTTTGAAAAAAAAACTTCCTGACCATTTAATTTTTGCACAAAATTATCGCCGCTCAAAATAGAAGAGCCTTTTTTTGAAAAATTCGAAACATTTTTTGGTAGGGTGAACAATTTAAGAAAATTTTGAAAAGCATCTTTGATGAGATAAAAAAAGATAAAGAATTTTCAGCTAAATCAAAAGGGGTCGGGGTGAAAAGTGGTCGATTTCGCGTGGAATGCCATAAAATCATTTGACCGGAGAGAAGCTGTTGAATGAAAAATTGCCGCCTGATATTGTTTTATCTTATTATAATCAATTTATTTCGATTGCCATTTTCTGAGAAAGTTGACTTTGTGAAAAACAAAAATAATACTAATGTAAATATCTAATTTGAATGATTCGTGCCTAAGGCATGCTCATTTGGATTTTCCAAACTTTTTCTTGATACAAATGATGTAATTAACTGATGAAATGTATCAATTTTCTAATCAGAAAATTGTTTGACTCCATATTTTGTGGAGAAAATGTTTTTATTGTCAAGTTGCAGTCGTCCAAATATCAGTTATAAGATTAACTAAAACCGAAAACTATATCTCTATAAGATATTGAATTAGTTTTTTATTTAATGAAAATTTGTCGATTTTATTTAGTATTTTTACGCTTAAAGAAATAACTTTCTGAAATTGAATTTGACAGTTTGCAAATATGCTGTAATAATCATGATCAAACCATCGTTATTATATCATGATTGAATTGTGTAACTAGATATCATAATTATAAGGCACACGGAAAAAAAAATTATAGCAATTAATTTTTTATCAATGAAGAAAATATGTGAAATAACCAAATTTCGACTATAATTTCGAATCGCTATTGCGATATTTTAAAAATTCATGATAATTGAAGTATACCTAATAAAGTGTCCAGCAATTGTTTATGTAGAGATGTTGGAATATTTAGTATTTAGCACTGTATTCAGGACTATATTTCGATTTTTGTTAAATATTTAAATTTCTCTTCAATTTTCGAAATTCGTATTTTGTGTGTGTATAATAATTTTATTTTTAATTTTGTAAATCGAAATAAAAAGTTTATGAACCAAATCTGCCGCCCTTTGAAATTTGCTGCCCTAGGCTCCAGCCTACTCAGCCTGCTGATAAATCCGCCACTGGTCATGAAACATAAATGAGCAGTATATTTCAAAACTACGTCCGTGTTGGTAGTGTACTACTTTCGTACTCGTGATCCCTTGGACGCCGCGCCTGCGCTTGGTACCAATAATGTGCGAAATTCAACTTGGATATAGTTTTGAATGTACCGGGTGAACAATAAAACAAGATGAGACTTTAAACAGAAATGATATTGCATATTTTCGTTCAAAGTCCTAATACTAAAACTATGAGTGGCAAAAACTGAACAAAACTAGCAAAACTAACACAGAATCGGTTAAAAAGCAGATAATATCATTAAAATAATATTTGATATATTTGAAGTCCCGTAGATTATTTTATCACAGCTACATCCTTCATATTCTATTTATCTGTATTGTTTCAGGTTTCAACAACTGATTTTCGAATTATATTATTGAAAGTGTTTTCATTTTTATATTTTCATGTTCCACTTCTGTTTCAATTTCTTCATGATTTTAAATGAATACAGGAATACCTTTTATATATTAATATCAAAGATTTTTCACCCCTCTTCTTCTTTTCTAGCAGGTGGATGAATTAATCACTTTATCATATAGCAATGAAATTCATAAGAAGAGACCGACTATATCTTTTAGATGGGAGAAAATTGAGTTTCAAATTTCAAATATTTCAATCTAAAAGGAATAGAACTGAATTCATTCACTTTCTACACTTTCGATAATAGAGTTATTGAAAATAGTCGTCAACAAATATCCGAGGTCTTCTCCAAATTACAACACTGAATACGGCTTTTGACATTCGAAGTAACTTCTGACAAAGTGGCAAATATGTATTCATTAACAGGAACATTGAACACAGATCAACTAATAGCACAAACCAACAATACAGTTTGCCACCTTCTCTTTCAATGAGAATGTAAAACATGCATTTTATTATCTCTTCAGCAGATTCTCTAGTATGTATTTTGTAGCACTGATTTCAACATTATTTATTTGACAAAACATTGAGTATCTAATACAGTCAAAAACAATTAATGCGTTTCACAATAATTCAAGCAACGGTTAAATGTGTCATGCCACCTACAGCGTACTTATATAAATTTTAGAAATCTGTAATTTTCCCAGTCAATGATAACTATGAATGACCTCTCCAAATACCGTTGAATAGCGGGAAATTTTTTCAAAGTTTGTATGTTGTTCAATCTTCAGAAATATCAAGAAATTTTATTTTTATTATATTTCTATCAATATCTTCGAGATGTCTAATTTCATTTACAATTTTCTCATTGACAGTTGATTTGTTTGGTTGTGGACGTGTTCTGTGATACTTCTTTTTTTGCGTATCTGTCAGCGCACATACAAATCTGTTGAGAAATTTACGATATTTTGAGAAACCATCAAAGCATGACAGTTTTAATCGGATTAATCACATATCTACATTATTATCTCTAGATAAAAATTCCATTTATCTTTACCTGAATCAAATAATTCAACTGTAGTATTTATCACATTTTGCACATACATAACATACGTAAAAATATTAATAGTGTTTCAGATCCTATACGTTAACACCTTTTCGAAATCTGTTTGGACTCAACAAATTGAAACTAAAAGAAAAACAAAAAGCTCTCATGTACATAACAAAATCAGTGATCATATTTTTTTCAACAACACACCAATCATTATAGTATACCTATATTATATTCAGGAATGATATGTTCATATTATATAATTGTGGATATATCCTAACAAAACTCATTTACTTAAGATTAATACAATGAAAAAAGTTTCAAGAAACCAAGCCAAGCAACAACAAGAATAGTAAAATTATACATGTCGAAAAACAGAGATTCTTTCAAATTTTTGTAGTAACCCCCTCCCTTTTTTGCTTTTAGCAATTCATAACTATATGTCTGAATTTGCATTTCATTCAGTTCATTCATAAGACATGGGAATCATGGAAATCAGCAAAGAATACTCAAAGTTACATCAAGAAATGAATGAATTGTCTCTGGAGATTTTCACCTTCCCTAATCTGAAGAAGTGAAAAAAAACGTAATGAAAAACTTTATACATGTGTAGGAACCTTCTTAACTTCTTATGGGTACTCATCCCAATGTTTTCGAGACCGTTTCATTTTCATATATCAAATGTGACAATGAAACTTCGAATTTTCAGAGAAGATAGAGGAGATTCGGATTTTTGGAACGTTAGGATATGAACTTATAAAATACTCAGCTCTCATTTTTGATACGAAAAAACATTGGAGCCAATATAACGCACATACATCAATGAGTCATATGAAATAATTCAATGAAGTACGCACCAAATAATCTTCATAGTTTGTGATCATGAACAGATCTGGTTGTGGAAAATTCATATTATAGATATTGAAAGTAGGTGATTCATTTGTATACAGGAGACCTTCAAGTTATGACGAATGTATCATTAGATTGTTAGACTGAAAAAACCAGGAAGAGTTGCGAATTTTATCTGTTTATCCATTGAAAATAATAAATTCATTATAGGTTTTGTGGCATCTCTTTGTCATCGTAAAAGTAAGAGCAAATGTTCAATGCCATCTGAATGAGCGTTTTTCTAGAAAACTACAATTTTCACGCAAGCCTGAGAGGTTACAGTTGAATTGAGTTGTGACAAGTATCATTATCATAAGTAATGTTGAATGGATACCAATTAAGTTTCCAATTTTTCCTTGTCCAGACTTCTTTTTTGAAATCTGAGAGATATCAATTATTCCCAATTTCTAAAGAGCGTGATAATGAGATATCGGGTATCATAGCTGTTCACCCTAGTAAACCACTCTGCAGATCCAATATAGGTTCTGCACACGTTTCTTTGACGTAATAGGGATTGATTTCACTTCAATAATATATTTATCATTGTGTTTGGTCTGATTATTTCAACGTTTGAAATGAATGTAAAAAAACATTGGTTTGGTATCATAGCTGTTAACCCAGTAAACCACTTTGCAGATCCAATATAGGGTCTGCAACACATCCACCCGTTTCCTTGACGTAATAGGGATTGATTTCACTCCAATATTCACCATTGTGTCCGATCTGATTATTTCATGAATGTAAAATAACATAGGTTTGGAAATTAGGAACTATAGAGACGTTATGGCAACGTGGAACGGCTACAAGAATGTGTAGATCCTAAATGATTACCGGAATTTGGAAAAATTATTATATTCACTAGAATACCAAAAGGTGTTCAGTAGGTTGGTTCATTTCCAGAAAGTGGTCTGGTGGAGTATTTAGTATGCTAGATCATCTATTCTCTTATCGCCGCAATTGTTTTTTTTGGATCTTAAAGTAAAAAAGTTTTCACTATCAATCATTCAAATTCCTGAGAGCTGCGATAGATAACTGTTTGGAAACCGTACGTACAATTTCAATAAAAAATATTGTAGGACAATTAGGTTGTTATTCAGTAATTTTGTTCCATCGTTGTGAATTTTTCCTCCAAAGAGAAAGGAAAGCAAAAGTTTTTTTGAATGAAATGTTAAACATTGAATTTTTTCAATAACGAATGCACCAAATAAAAACATATGGAGGTGATAGAGAGACAAAAGCCTTTGAAGAAAATGTAGCGTCAGTGTGGGTGAAGTCTCCAGCAATATTTTTCGTATTGATATCGTGTACATTTTGAATTGGGAGCCAATTTTTCACAAACTTCTATAAAATAGGATCTGACCTAGCTTTGAATATATTTTTATGATGAACTCAAGAGGTAATATCTCATTTCATCGTAGCTTTGCTGATTTCGTAGATATTCTAACCATATTATGATCTGAATGACGATTTTCTATCAGACATTTTTTTCTAACAGTTTAGTTGGATTCGTAAGTAATGAAAATTTCATAAATATATCTAGTTCCACTTGAGGTACCCCGTTAATCCTTAGCTCGTGAAAGTTCCCACTTTTGAGGTTATCGTTCGTAGGGGGCGATAGCTGACTAATGGAAATACGGATTTCAACAGACAAACGAATGAATAGACAACAGAAATTTGAAATAAGACCGTTAAAAAATTGTGCACTCAAGAATGGCAAGCATAGAGATATTCAATTTCAAAAGTAATTTATTGAAGAAAACATACACCTGGAATATCATATTATTATCAATACCGCTGTTTTTTTCTTCATTAAAAAATCAGGGCTTCGAGCAGTTTCTATATTTGTTAAGACATATCCACGGGCTCAACGTTTTTCAATTTTTCAAAAATACATATTTCGAAATCGATCATGGAAAATTAATTCATAAATCGTAAATGGGTATATTTCAACTAGTTTAAAATTTTTGAAAATCTTCTACCTACTCTATAAACATTTAACATTACTTTTAACTGGACAGAACATTGAATATATTGAAAGATCAAGTTTGTCTTTCCAATATTATCATTGAAGGCTTAACAAAGAACAAGACTTAGTCACGCAATTCTTCCAAATCTTTGGTAACAAGTGTCAGGAAGTACTACTTTCATGAGGACTGAAAACAATTGATAGATCGAAAATAGACTTCAGGATAACACCTAACAGCTTACAAGTATATACTTATAACTATAAACAACAGTGAAGTCATCAGGATCAGTTTCTATTGAGTTTCAATTGAAAAAATAAAACTTGAGAAACTGATATGGATGATTCGTATGTGTCACAACAATTTTTAGCCTTTCAAAGACTCACCTTTCATGCTCAGTTTTAAACTATGTAATATATATTAAACAAAAATATCACAACAGATAAATATATTCTCTCATCAGTACTTTTTGAATATTTTTACAAGTTGAACAAATCGAGAGAATATATTGAAAGCCTATTTTTTATAAGCTGAAACCGAAAATCAACTCTGAACAAATGCATAGAACGAACAGGAACAACATTACAGAACATGACATTTTCTACTGGGCCGAGTTCATCAATAGACAAATATTCAGAACGATAGTAGTCATTGTTTGAATCATGAGGTGCCTAGTATGCCTTTCTAATTGACAAAATATTGACATTCCGTTCAACATTAAGACTTGCGTCGAAAGACAGTTTTGTGCAGGTGATTTTTCAGTTCTGTAAAGTATCATGTACCACTGAAAAAATCATTTGACACACTTCCATTTCTCGTGCAGGCATTGAATTGTCCAGTATTTTCAATTACCTGCAATGAAAAAAATCACGTGAAAATGCTGTAGCGGCATAAGTACCTTTGGTTTTTTCTTTTATTGATCCGGATTGAAACATATTTCCAAAATAATCGAAATTGTGATTTTTGAGGTCGAATTAGGGAAAATATCTCTTTTATTCTTAATGGTGACTTTACTATTAGTGCAATATCCCAAAGCGATCAGACTCATTTTCACATAGATGAAACCTCAGGTTCTCAGTAGCGTCTCATTCTTTGAATACCTGCCTTGTGACACCTGGACAGGTAGCAGGTAAGAAAAGTAACTAAAAATAAGAGTTACTCAACTTGCATTTAAATGGCTGATTTTTATATATGTTTTGTAGAATATTATTCCAAAATAGCATTATAAGTGTCAGACACTTTTCATGGACCGAAACTTTTGGCAGACACTTTAAAGCCCCACAAAAATTTAATGGACTTTACTTATTTCTACGTGACTGATTTTCAAATATGTTATTAGGAAAACTATTAAAAAGTTATATTTCATTATTCAGACAAATTTTATTCACCAAATATCCCCTGAACACAAAAATTATTCTGCCGAGAGAATGAGCACGAAAGCACTATGCGCATGCGTCTCAGACTAAAATATTTGTATGTTTCAAAAATACTTACTGCTTTCCATTCCGTATTGCATCTCTATTTGTATAAAATGAACTCCAACATTAAATTAGTTATCAAATTATATTGCATATATTCGGGAAAATGAATTTATTTGGCGCAATTTTGTTTCATGAAGAACAATATTGTCCATTAGAGTCATCATCCTCATCATCATCGTTGCCGGCAGCTTTTTCTTTATTAAATAGATTAAAAAATTCAAAATTATAAAACTGACTCTTTGAATTTTTCAATAACTCCTCATGAATAACAGTAACATGTTTCGGAGCAAGTAACTTTTTATTTCAATACATTAAAAATTTGGTCTCTTTTATGAATACTTTGTTTATTTTACTCTCCAATTTGTGAGGAGCAAAACTTTTCATCATTTCTTTGCAATTCTCTATTTCCTCTTCGAATAACTTCATGTTATGTCTGAGCAGACAAGTCAGAAAGTAACAACGAACTTTTTCTATAACATTTTTTTCTACAAAATCACAAACTTTATCAAAAACAGCTTGATAGTGTTGACGAAGATCATATCAAGACTTTGTAGTTGTTTTTGGGAATTTCGAAAAATGCCGAAGGAAAAAGTTGCTCAATTTCAAATTTTATACCCTTGCTCGAAATGTTGATTCATTACTGTCATTTGGACTTTTTTCAAATATTTTAAATTTTTCGAATCTTTCGCTCTTTCGATTCGAATGAAACATGATTCAAATTTCATGATTTTGATGAATACGAGACGAGACTTCAATGTCATATCTTGCCCAGAAAATACCCGCATAGGCCTGTTACCAGAGAAATAAATGAATACACCTCCAGAAATTCGGATTTTCAATGCATGGACGTTAATGTCAGTAATCGAATAAACGTATTTCTCTTCATTCTTATTACATTCGTATTCCTTTTTTCAGCAGATTTGTATCGCATTAGCTGCAGATGAGTTCGAATTATTCTATGTTCTTTGTTTGCAAATGTTTTGGATTCATACAATTTTTGTTTCATTTTGTTTCAGATAAACTCACAGAAAAAAGTCATCGGAGATAAGTGTGGTCATCTTGGTGGCCAATAATCTTTCCAATCTCGTTCTATCACTTTGTCCCTAAACATCTGACTGAGACACTGTTTCACTTCTACCGTTTTGTGCTTCGTTAGGTTGATACCACAAATTCCATCTAACACTCACTGGCAGATTATCCAAAGCTTCAGACAACTGATTCATAATGAAATTTCTGTACATGTCTGCGTCCAAATTTTCTCCAAGAATATATGGTCCAATGATTTGGTTATGTAATAACCCACACCACACATTTGTCTTGAATGAATATTGGTCACAATTATAAAATTTTGATCATTGTTGGACCACCAGCGACAGTTTTGGGAACTAACTGTTCCGTTCGACGTGGAAGTTGCCTCGTCAGGCCATAAAATTCTGTAGGGAAATCCGATATCATTTTCTCTCTCACCTTGGAACCATAATGAAAATCCTACTCGAATATCAAAATCTCTTTCTTCAAGAGTGTGTATGAACTTCGGCTTATATGGATGGAATTCATTTTTGTACGAAATTCTTTTCACAGTTTATTTGCCAACCCCTGTATCTTCACTAATACTCCTGATATTAGTTTTCCCGTTTTCAACAACGCTCAAACAAACATTGAGTTGTTCTTCTTTATATTTCATTAGAATATGTAGTTTCTTGAAACGATTGTCCACAGAGCCAGTTTCTTCGAATGTTTTCAATATCCTTTCCACAGTACCAAAGTGAATATTTCTTCCTAAATGCTGGTGATTGAAAATACAAGCAACATCTCGATATGGCACATTCTCACCACATAAAAGAACGATTTCCACATTGTCTTATGTGGATAACATTGTACATAACACTTATTTCTGAATTATAAATGTACGAAAATCTGTAAACAAAACAACTAGATTCATTAAACGCAATAATTTGACATTAATCAAAACTTAAAATGTGTTTCAAAAGCCTACTGTGGGAAAATTTCACTTTGCTTTGATCACTACCTACTATTTTCTTTCCGACATGTTGCATTAGTTTTGTAATGTTTTAAATCAAGGAATTCTATATCATGTTCAGTTCAAATCGCAAGAACGAAAGTCTTTTGAATAATTATGAAACTGTAGGTCAATAATAGTTTATAGAAAAGTATGATATTTCAGGTTAGTTTGTAACTGAATCATTGGTCAGAAAAATAATCAAACTGGATGAAAATCTATTGAAAAAGGAATACGATTGTGATAAGAATGAAGAGAAATACGTTTATTCAATTAGTGACATATTAACGTCTATACATTGGAAATCCGAATTAGTTTAACAATGAAATAAAAAAACTAGATTAACTTGCAACAACAACGATGAATTGCTGAAGGTGTATTTATTTCTTTTTCTGGTAACAGGCCAATGTGGGTATTTTCTGGGCAAGATATGACATTAAAGTCTTGTATTCATCAAACTTATAAAATTTGAATCATGTTTCGTTTGAATCGATAGAGCAACATTCGAAAAATTCAAAAACTGGAAAAAAGTCGAAGTGACAGTAGAGAGTCCAAATTTCGAGCAAAGGTATAATATTGGAAACTGAGCATCATTTTCTGTTGGCATTTTTCGGAATTTTCGAAAAAAAACTTATTTTTTGGGGATTTCTAAAAAAAAAGTCAAATTTGACAGGTTCAGAGAAGCACATGACAAAAGGTAAGAGGCTGTTTTTTTACTCATTTTCCAAGCACAATTGCAAGTACATTCAGGGGGGGACACCCCAGACAAAACAGATCCAATATCTCCAAAACACATCTTTTTCGAAAAAAAAAAAATGCGAAAACACGTCTATTTTTAATCCACGGAAGACATTTTATCATAAACTTAACTGTCATCCCTCTCCTCCCATCCCTCGGTCACTATCACCCAAACAATTTGAATAGGGAAGTAGTGAGTGTGACACATCATTGAAAAGGTAATTTCATAAGGAATTTGGCTATGTCAATTTTCGCTACCTAACTTGCGGGAAAAAACTGTTTCGTATTCCAAATTATGATACTTCGTTTGCGAGTTGATTTGACATAAATTCGGTGACAATTATTATTCAGTTACTTGGGAGCTGTCTGACTTGTCCATTTCTTCCTAGTCTCCAGAAAACACTGCAGTCTCTTGGGCTTATTGCGTTTATTCTTCCATCTTTTCATGACACCCATTCCATCAGTCTCGTACCCTGTACTAGTTTGTACAGGTTCCGTGTTGGATGTTTCTCATATTCTTCTGGACATGAATTTATATGTCCATATATTGCTTGCCTCCTGTGATTCAGTGCCTCACATTCGTATAAAATGTGTAGTGCTGTCTCTACCTCTTCGTTGCATAATCTGCAGCGAAGGTCTCCATTGTACAGCCCTACTTTGTTCAGGTGTCCTCTAAACGGACAGTGTCCGGGTAGTAGCCCTGTAATTGTTACGAGCCGATCCCTACTGTTAAGAAGTAGTTCTTCGGTTCTTTTCTCAGACGGTTCACCAATGAAGGTTTTACTGTGTTCGTTGCCAGGTACTTTTGGCCAGTATTCTGTATGCTTCTTACTGATCCATCTTCTTATCTGGTTTCGTGCCAATGATTTTGGTACCCCCAGAGCTGGTTCTGGACCCAATTATGAAGTTGATGATCCATGTCTCGCACATTCATACGCTTTATCATTTCCTGTGATTCCTGAATAGCCTGGCGACCAGTACAAAGTTAATTTGTTCCTGTTTGCAAATTCCTTCAGTTCTTCACGGCTTCATTGTTAGTTGAATTGTGTGAATGTAATTCCGTTATTTTCATTAAAAACGCCATTTACGCCATTTGTTTTTTTTTCATCTGGCGGCACTTTATTGTTGAAATCATCAAAAAATGATATATTGTGACTGTTAGCTGTGTGAGTTTTCGAATTTTTGAGTTGTCATAACTTTGTTATTAATGAATATTCTTTCATGAAATTTTGGTCACACCTATTTAGAGGCACTCTGAATCCAGTGGCGTAGTGATTTTTTCAATAAAAAAATCGCTAATAAAAAATCTCAATTTTCGACTAAGAAAAAATATCGTAGTATGCTCTGAAACTTTAATAAACATTTCAAATTTTGTCCCAAGGTATACCTTTTAGTACTCGACATTTAAAAAAATATATTAAAATCGATTTACAACTTCAAATTTTAGGGGGGTGTTTCCAATAAAAATGGGTCACACTGTATATATGCTATATGTATATATACAGTGCGAGTCTCTAACATGGAACAAATTCACTAAATCAAAGTTGTTTCTTTCGGAAATATGCTCGGACACGTCGATCAGTATTTTAAATTGCCCTTATTTTAATGAAAAAAAAATTATACAGTGTGTCTCAAATATGAGATATGACGTCATCGATATTTATTTTAAATGACAACCCTGTTTTTTTAATGACTTTTATTAAAGGGTTCAACAAGATGCACATGCCTGCCAAATTTCAATTTTTCACTCCTTGTCCCTTTAAAGATAGGTAACAAACATTATCTAATTCAAAAAATGAATTCAATTCACTAGTCGTCCTTCAATAAATGCTTAGAATGTCAGGGATACCTGACAGTGACATTGTAATAAAAAAGTTATCAA
>WOGR01001720.1:0-19091 GCA_015342045.1 Leptinotarsa lineolata | reverse complement strand
CAGAATTGAGAATCTATTATTAGTAACGACTAATATCAAATAATAACTCAGCTTCTTTGAATGAAGCCAACTCTTGGGCCATTATTTTTTTAATTCCTTTTTGCCGAGAGAAATGAGGGCACTTCCTAGATATGGAGGAGTGATCATTACTTCCACAATATATACAGAATGATTCTTCCTGGCATTGTTCATCATCTGGATGAGTTTTAGAGCAATTACGACAGCGTTGTTGTTTGGATTTACATTGTCGTGCCGTGTATCCGTATCTCAGACATTTGAAACATTGTACTACCGGATGAATGTATGGTCCAACCACAAAATCTACTAGAATAATTTGTACATTCGTAGGTAGTTCACTTCCCAAGAAGGATACTACTATCATTTGTCGCTCAACATAAACTTCTTTGTCATCCTTATCTACGATTTTTCGTTTCATTCTCTGGACTTCCATAACTTGTTTGGAAGAAATAATTGCTTTCTCCAGGTACTTTTTTGAAAAAAGGTGTCGACCATTCTGATGATCCCCTTTTTCTGGGTGTAGAATTTGGGTATATATGCAATCAGATTATTTTTTGTGAGAGTTTCATGATTTACCAGTCCATTAGCTGCTTCAATGGATGAGAAAATAACTTCAACCCTATCAACTCCAACTGACTTGATATCGAGTACGTTATTCTTGAATTGGTTATGAACCATCAAAAAATTACCTACTTTTATGGGAAACAATCTTCCGATATTTTTATCCTTATGTTCGACAAAAACGTAATACGGACCTTTATCTCCTGGTCTATACTTGTTGTTAGGTCGATCCTATTTGGACGTTTTTTTCCGTATCTTCTGTTAAAACTTTTTGCACTTTATCAGGCGGCTTTGTACCGCCTGCTGCTTCGTCCATTCTACCTTGCCTTGATACTGAACTGTTTTTATGATATCATAAAACACAATTTATCTATGTGGCACCCTCACGAATGTTCATATTCGATGCACAATTCTGACTTGATTTCACTCTCGGATTTCACTAATTGCAAATTTTCAACTAGCCCGAACACCTGTAGACAGTTTGACTGCCGATTCTGAACTCCAAATATAGAGAGTATTATCCAAATGCTAATAAGTCGCAGTTAGTAAAAAAATTCAATTTGTTGCGCACTAACTTTAGAAAGGAATTACACCGTATAAAGGACTCTGCAAAAAGTGGTGCTGGGACTGACGAAATAATAGAACCAACTTCATGGTATTTTGAGGAAATGCAGTTTCTCATAGGCCAGGACAAACCTAGTGCTCCACAAAGTACTATTCAGGAAGAGGATAACGATGAGGTAGAAACAGAGAAGAATGACGATGTGGACAGTAATGGTTCAAAGACTACTTCAACAATCAGTGTGAGTATATAGTTTATTAATTGAAGTTCACATTTTAGGCAAATTTATGTTGCCATGAAACCTGCCCCTCGTTATTGAAAAAATCGCATTAACTTTTTCTGATTTTTTTCACTATAGTGAGTGAATTTCTGACATGACTTCTACAAAATGATGTTGATTGCCCAGTTGTTCTACAAGTTCCTCCAACAATATTTCCCGATTAAAAATCTTCTACATCCAGAGAATTACTGAAAATGTATAAATGAGACTGGTTTCTTCTTAAATAATTGTGCAAATAGCAACATGCTGAAACAATGGTTTGGGCTTTCTCAGGAGATAACGCAAAAGGTCGTTAAAACACATCGAATTTTGAAACTAATATCCCAAATGCATTTTCCATAGTGCGACGAGCACGACTTAGTCGATAATTGAAAATTCTTCTTCCAACCGTTAATCCTGTTTGGCTGTGAGGTTTCATGAAATTCTCGGTCAGTGCAAAAGCGTCATCTACAACAAAGACAAAGGAGGCAGGTTGAGGGATTTTGAATGGTTCATTTGATAATGCTTTTCCAAATGCTGTATAAATCAAAACACCTCCGTCCCATATTCGCCCATTCATTTCAGCATCTACCATAATGAATTCATAATTGCTTTTCACAACTGCCATCATTACAATCCAAAAAAACTTTTTTTAATTGTAGTAATATGATCCTGTATGTGGAGGTTTTTTGATTGACACGTGTTTTCCATCTACAGCTCCTAGGAAATTCGGAAAATTACATTGAACATTGAATACATTCGCAATGGCTTTCCATTCAGCTCCTATTGCTGGCAACTGCAACCGGAAATGCAATTATTTCTGACAAAAAGGTAATGAGATATCAATTTTTATTTCTTTTCAGCGCAAAAAGTATGGACCATCAAAACAAAAGTCAAGGAAACTTGACGAGTCCAAAGAATTAATATCGCTAGCACGCAAACACCTTGAACAACCTCAAAGTGACCATGACAAAATTGCTTCAGCTTGGGCAGTAGAGCTCCAAAAACTGACGCCGCAGCAACAGATTTTTGCAAAAAAGGCCATTAATGACATATTATTTGAAGGTTTAATGGGGACACTCCACAGGGAATCTGTGCAAATTGATACTTTCAGTCGCACATCTACTCCATATGGTAGTGAGTAAACAAGCCCGCCTATCATGGCGCTACTGGATCCTACTGAACCACGTGATGTGAACAGTTCAAAGTCCTCTAATTTTTCTCAATTCTTTTCGAATTTTCAAGAAATGTAAATTGATACATACCTATATAATAAATATTCAGTTTATTATTTAAAATGATCTGATTTAGCTTTATGTAATCCTTCAGGCAGTTTAAAATGGCTTGACAAGTTTCCTTTACAATTATCCCTATGGATTGTGGTGATACAGCACTCATGAATTTTAAATATTCAAAAGTATTTCCTGTAGCTAGGTAACGTAGTGTTATTGACAAACGCTGACTTGGTGAGATAGCATCTTGCATCATAGTATCCCATTATTTAATTTCAGGTATAACCATTTTCCAAAGTTCATCAAAGACTGTATCATCTAAACGCAGATAGTTTTGAAAATCACTTGGTTCACTAATTCTTAAATCATTTAATAAATGTTCATGAGTGTAGTTATTTCTTTTTTTGAACCATTCTTTTATCTACCTGCGCTTAGTCTTATATTTTCTTTTCGATGCTACAACTAAAGCAATAGTAACACAACTGGCTGTCTTTTTATCCCACATATTGACTGCACAAGTGTCAATCGAGAACTGATTTATTGTGCAATAATATTGCATCGTGTGGGTTGGCCTACTAATATTATTGTACAATGTATTGCGCAATATATTGACGTAAATATTGACCGTCTAGGGGTCGCTTGGGGATGACGATTCTTCTTCAACATCTAACAAAGCAAGTCCTTCATTTCCATCTGCTGGTACGAATATGTTATCGTCATCATCTGATTCACTGCCTGCATTGGCACTTCTAGGTGGCTTTATCGAATTTGGTGACCTTATTGATTTCTAAAGCTGATAGTAATGCTTTAACTGAAGAGTTTCTGTTATATTCTCCTCTCTGAAAATAAACAGAAAACTGATTTTCAAGTGGATCCTAAATCAACTTTCCTGTGAATGAATATTTGATACCTTCATTTCTTTGATTACTTGCAAATTGTTTTACTGCATTTGTGGTTACAAGAAAGTCGTATGAACTATCAGGTCCGGTTGATTTATCTTTTTTTCCAACTTTATAAAGATTTTTCAATAAGACGTACCCTGCATTCAAAGCAGCATATACTTCCGGGTTGGTATCACTCAAAGACGATTGCAGAGTTTTTGTATGTAAACGTGTGCTATTCAGAGCATCGAGTAAATTTTTAATTGTAACAACAAAGTCAGCTCGTTGTTCTTTATGCCATAATGGCTAGGCACCCACATGAAGCTGACTATTCTACCGCTTTCCTTCATGATATGAAATCTGGCAAGAAGAATTCCTACAAGAGGGTCAAGAGTAAATTTATTCCAAAACGATCTTATGGCACTCAACGAATCGGTGCAAATTATGAAATGGGTTTCGTTTCGTGCAAATTTTCAGAAAACTAGGGATAATTGTATAGCGTATAATTCTGCTGTGTATACGCTGGTCATTGAATGCATCGACCAGCTTTGAAGGTAATCATCTACAAGGAATGCACAGCCCACCCCATACTCAGTCTTTGATCCATCAGTATATATTTTGCAGTAGTTAGGAAATTTACTGATGTTCTTGTATTAGTTTGGTTTGTATTGTTGCGAGTTCAATTCTGACTTTTCAATTCCACTTCCTGTAACACTATGTATATCATCTAGTTTCCACGGAGGGAACTCCGGGAAAGCGAGCGTGAAAACTTTCGAATCTGGGATAATACGTTGCTCTCTTATGCATGTACCTGTTGTTCAGGTTGCCGCCGATTTTTGTTTTGTAGGAATAGATCATTAATTTTGTCATTGTAGAAGACATGTGGATAAGGCAGCAAGAATGATTACTTACTTCAACGAACACGAAGATATACCACTCCACCTGAAATATCTGAAGAACTATAATAAAACCAAAGAAGAATATGACTGGCAGAATCTTCAGAATGGAACTGACGCGAAACTGAAATGATTAAAACCAAGTGTGAAAAAGCGAGTCTCACCATTAAAATTGACCAAGAAAGAAAGTCTACGAATCGGCCAAAAATGACACACCTCTACTTGTTCCTAGGAGAACAGCAACGTCTATGTGCTACATGCCAAACAGTACTAACAGTACAACATATACTTTGTAGAATGTCCAAT
This sequence comes from Leptinotarsa lineolata, assembly GCA_015342045.1. NCBI lineage: Eukaryota > Metazoa > Arthropoda > Insecta > Coleoptera > Chrysomelidae > Leptinotarsa > Leptinotarsa lineolata. The sequence goes on along the minus strand of WOGR01001720.1, from coordinate 14,376 downwards.
ATATGAGGAAACCAGAAGACAACATAACATAACTAGGGCTATGGAATAAATTCTATGTGATGACAGACGAACTTTGAGCAACCTGATAGCATTTTTTAATGCCTCAGACTTCATAGATGGAATTTGAAGTACAAATAGCGAGTACGCGGCTTATAATCCAGTAGTTGATGCTGCACAAAAATAAAACCAAAGTCAACTGTATTTTTAGCTGTACTCGAAACAAGTTCACCAGTTCTCGTGGATGTCATTATAAAAGCTTAAGTACTATGGCTCAATAATTAAGCAGCTACTTTCACATCCATTTTTTTCAAAAGAATTCGGGTTGGGGTATTTATTGGTGAGTTTCAACATTTCTTTTTCTGTTGTGCTCTTTTCATCAAGGTCATACACTTTCCTTATGTCGGAAAAATATATGTACTTTCCATTCAGTACAAAACTATTGTTGATAATATTGTTCCTTATACATTTGAATAGATGAGGAACATCAAAAAATGTTCAATTTTTTTCATTCGAGAAAAAATACGGTTTTTCTTGAAAGAGGAGAACCGCCAGTTATGGTCGATGAACAAATATATGAACAAGACATATATGTCATGAGAGAAGTCATGCAAAGCATGATAAACAGAATGAATGCGAATGAGGGAAAAAAAAGGAAAGGGAAACCAAGGAAGCGAAAACATCGAAAGAACAAAGACGTACAAGGACATCGACAAAAAACTCCCTAAAGAAGGGAAGGAAAAAGCCAGCCCAAAAAACACTCTCCAAAGGAGGGAATGGAGAGAAGACCAACAACAAAAATGAAAAGTGGTGAAAGTGAAATCATGCCTGGAGAAGGGAATGAAGTAGCGAATCCGCAAGCAAGCGGCCAAGAGGCCCAGAGGCAAGCTCGGAAACCGAGTCCGAGGACGATTTCCAGCAAGTGGCCTAAAAAAAAACCGCAAAAACCCGAAGGCGCATCGCGGTTAACGAAAACGAGGAAGACAACTACGTGGAAGTGGAAATGGATGACGCGGAAACGGATACGGTAACCATAACACCAGTGGTACCAACCAAATCCAGCGAGAAAGAAAGGACCACAAAACCAATAATCAATACTCCAGATTGGCCAACCGTAAGGCCAAACAAAGACAGAGAAGTTGTACCAACTCCATTTAACGAAGACACGAGTTTGACAACAAACCCTTCTAAACCACCGCCAATCGTGATGCACGATGCGAAGAGGTGGAATGAAGTCTCCAAAGAATCAGAGAAAAGGCAGATACAATGCAATAGGGAGCGCCTAACAAAACAAGGTATCTACATCGAAGTGGAATGGAAAAAATGTACGAGGTTTATGGAGGAATTCCGTGTGGATTTCCAAACATACACCCTCAAAAAAAAGTCCCACTTCACTCAGACATCTGTGGGTACCTGAGAACGTGAAAAAAGCTGAAGTAGCAGCCGACCTAGAGAAACAGGGATACACCGTCATCGAGTGCCATAGAAGTACCTAGAGGCGTACAAGAAAGTTCTTGCCTCTTTTCCTGGTTGAATTACCTGACGATCAGGAGAAAATATACGAACTAAGGACAATTTCAATTGTGTCTCTCCCATTCTGGCTTTTTGGTGCTGTATACTGACGATCTGTATGCAGATTCTGAAGTCAATGTTATGACTTGAATGGATGAGGGCTTGCAAATGCTGCAAAATCGCCATATAATACTATTACAAGAGGGATTATGTGTTTGAGGAACGATATACGTAAATTGAAACATTCAGTGAGATATCGTGAACGAGGTAGGTGTTCAGGAGTATTTTGACATCAATTTTTTTCTGTTTGTTACTTGGTATATCATATGTTCTGCCGATATGTTGAGCTTTGGGTTCTAGACCCAAAAAATATTGATCCCTACCCCTATGAGGTAGGTCTGACCGTGCATTTTATGACCAGTGATGATGAGGTAAACTTTCAAAAACATATATATCGTAATACATAGCTGAATATTTTATTGGAGTGGCTGAAAAAATTGATGAGAAAAAGCAGAGCTCCGTATTTAAAAAAATTGAGTTGACGATGAAATTTAATGAACGAAACGTCACATCGAAAATTGGTTTATATTGAATTATAACAATTATGAAACAGAATTGAAATTTTCTCAGTCCTCCTCTATATCATTCAAAATAGGGGCGGTAGAGCCAAAAAACAAAATATGACAATTCTAATTTTTGGCGAATATTTCAAAGACAACCACTGATAGTTTCGATACAAAAAAAGATTATTCTAGGACCCCAAAATGATGAACTTCTGTCCAATTCCATACAATGACGTAAGCAGTAGCTGTGGCGTAGAAAATCCTGATTGGTCGACGGTGTGAATGTTTAGCGGAAAGCGTTCCGGTTGACAGGTGGTGTGATGTGTCACGCTCGACTTGAGACATATTGATTATCATCCGGGGCAGTGTGTTTGCTGTTGGTTCACTGGCCTTGATTTTGAATATGATGGTTTTCTATGCAGCTGAGAGGTAGTGTGAGTCATCTCTTTCATTCAGACTGCCAATCTTCGCAATTTTGATTGTCTCCCTTTCATTCTGGTTTTCTGGTGCTGCATACTGGCGATCTGTTTGCAGATTTTGAAGTCGATGTTATTATCTGTATGAAGGTGGTGTTTGTACAGAGTTGAGTTTGTTTGTTTGTTGCAAAGTGCGAGTTTGTGTTGCTCTGATTTGACTGATATTCGCATATTTGTTTAGCCGACGTTTTCCCACTACAATCTCTACATGCGATTTTATATATGCCTCGGTATTCTGGGCTTTATTTTTCGGGTTGTTCAAGGAATTTCTTATGGTTCTCTTTGGTTTATATGTTGTTTTTGACATTCTTCCTCTTTTATCTGTAATTTCTCTGACATAGAATAGGATGGCTTTGGTTTACTTTGTACTTTTTCATACTTTCCATTTCCCTTTGGTGTGTTATTTTGTGAATGATATGCTTCTTGTATTCTGCCGAAATTTTTTTTTTGTATGCCTATCATTTCTCAATTTTTTGTGTCTTCGTTTGCTAGCCGTTCAGATCTGAATTCAAGAGTGTTGGCTACTGCTTGCATTTGTGCAGGAGGATGATTCAACTCCGCGTTCGAGTATCCTTCAGTTTGCATATTCGTTGATTTCGTGCATTGGTTTCTTGTAGATTGTTGCTGAAATTATCCGCTGGGTTTCCTTCTAACTAGTGCATCAAGAAGAGGTAATTAGTTATTTATTTCTATTTCTGCGGTGAAGTGAATTTTCTCAGTCAATTTATTCATGTCCATGAGGCCAAATGATTAACATGTCAACATATCTCAGCCACAATTTGGGTTTTATCACGGCGTTGTTGAGAGCCTTGATTTCGAAATAGCTCATGAATAGGTTGGAGATGATAGGTGATAAAGCGGGACACTTTGGAGCGTCTTCTATGTGTCTATAAAGTCTGTTGTTGGGGCTAAAACATTCATTTTCCAAGAAGTGGTTTAAGAGTTTGATAACGTAAGCTAGTAGGTTCTTCAAGTTTCTTTGGGGTACAAAGATATATATCCAGACTGGCACATATATCGGTTCGTATCCAATTTGATGCTTTTTTTGGCTGCTGAATTGCTCTGAGTTTTCGACATATGATTTTAAATGCTGTGTAAGTGACTGTATTATGCTAACCAGGCATCTTTTAAGTGGCCGTTGAGGAGTTGCTTGTCTGGGTCTTTCCATTCGTTGTGTATTCCACAGATGGCATCATCACCAAGAATAGTTACTGCTTTCTTTCATCGTCCGACAAGAGGAGGACAAACGTATGAAATATCGAGATTTTCTCTAAGATTTCCACAGCCTCCATCCAGACCACTCTATCAAGATAGTTGTTCTGATTTCTGTAGTTCTTGATGAAATGATGCCCTCCTCACTTTCGAATCTCAAAATCATACCGGCTCGCCATACTAAGGCAGAAATCTTAGCCGGACAGATGCAGTAGGCTGTCATTCTTGGCTCACTGCGCTTGCTCAGGGCATATGATTATTGGAGCCAAGATCACTTACCCCTCGGTGGAGTGGTCTTTAGTTGACAATGCTAGCACGCTCCACGAATGTATTGGAGCTTTGGGGGATAGGTCCTGACCAGCGGAAATTTAGGATGAAAAAACATAAAAGTGATAATAATGATTATGATAATGATAATTGAATCTGGAAGACTTGCCGCACTAAGGTAGAAATCTCAGCCAGACGAATTCAAAAGGTTGTCATTCTTGGCTCACTGCGTTTGCTTAAGGCACATGATTTTTGAACTCGATGATCACCTACTCCACCGTATTGGTAGTGAAATTTGTTTGATCATACGGGAGCGTTCTCCCGAATGTATCAGGGCTTCGCGTGATAGGGCCCAACCAGCCCAATCTCAGAGAATCAAATAATAATGAAGGTCTTTTTTTCTCTTCATGAATGAATGTACAAGAAATACAATAACGAAATCATCAGTTAACCAATTCAGTAGTCCAATAATTTTTCGGAAAAAAAAGTTGGTTCGGTAACAGGATCAATGTCTTCCTATAAAAAAACAATTGTTTCCTTGCCGACATTTCGAATTCAAATAAATTTTTCCTCAGGGCTCGGCACGGAAAAACTACTTTTCGAGCCCTGAGAAAGAATTTGATTAAATTCGAAACGTCGACAAGAAAACAATTGTTTTTTTTCCTAAGAAGAAATTGATCCTGTTACCCAACCATTTTTTTTTAACAGAATCATTGTTGTGTTTTTATTTCGAAGCCAAAAAAACAAATCAAAATTCAGAAATAATAGTTACAACTCATAGTTGCAAGAGGTAATTGAAAAAACATATTTGACATACACAGCCACAATAAACCCTTGTGGGTTGCGGTGGAGGGTCGAATAGACCCACTCACTTTTCACCTACACAGGTTAGTTTGAAGAATCTCAAGCAGAATACAGCTTTCTGATGGAGAGAAGAGAGAACAAAGGAAATTTCGATTTCTACTGTATCTTTTCAATTACACTGGAATAGCATTATATATCTCATATATTTGAAATAAAAATAATCTTTCGAATAGTTCAGTACGATGAAAAGATGAAGTTATAGTTCCAAAAATGAGCCGTAATCATACGTTTTGCGTGAACTGTTATCAACGTTGATATTCTAAGGTGATACACAGACCATAGTCAAAGTCTTCATGATTGAATTTTGAAGGAATCGATGATTCACAGAGAAGTGATTTGGTTTTCTGTTCAGATATTGCTTATTATTGAAAATTAGTTTCCGATTCATGAAAGCTGCTCTACAAACACTTTTGAGGTGTATTTTGAATGCAAGATCGCTATCGATCAACCCCAAATTTCTTTGCAGAATTCCATGGACTCACAACATGACCATCTACATCCAGTTGGATATTTTTTGAGGCCTCTTTTCCACCAGGGGTGTCAGAACACCAGTACAGATGGTCCACGATAATGAATAATTGAAGAATTTTCATAATATTCCTCGGTAGAAACTTTCCTACAGAGGACGCTACCGTGTTAGCAAAACACTTTTAGAAATGGAGGATGTTTGCAAAAATTGTTGAATTATCATCATGGATCAGCCCATTTATGAAGAAAAAATGATTTACCGGCGTTAATTTCTATAGAGTGCTACCTTTATTTTTGAACGATCCTACTCACATCAGAATTGATTTTCCAAACAGTAACTGTTATGTTTGTGGATTTGTCTGAGTGATATCTGCATAGAGACCCAGATGGCAATTTCTGATAAAGTTCGGGAAGTCCGCGGTGTACAAGACAAAATGGAGAGGGCCCAATATTGACCCCTTTGGAACGCCACTGATAACTTGGTTATGATGAAATATTTCGACTTATTCTGTCTTTTTGCCGTCCAACCAAGGAATACTTCCAGAAGAAAGTCACTGTCATCGAAGATATACCAATAAGTTTCAGTTTCGCTAAATCAGTTCGAAGTTGATGCAATGCAATTCAATAACACCAAAAAGTAGGCTTTTCTGACGACGATACCCTTCAATATATCGTCCATGATGTTCAGCAAAGCTCAGGATCGAGTTAAAAAACAGCTGTAGCTGACACTTCGCCCATTTGTCATAAGGTTATATATTCAAAATATGTAAATACAAATTAGAAATCCTTTATCCCCTGTGATGAATAAAATCAATTATTTTCGTTATTATAACTATGGTACCTTCAGAAACAGACTGTGTTTCTGGTGAAGTATTATATCTGTTCATGAAAGAACGTTATTGGGTTTAATTTTGGTTTTTCTGGGTTTATAACCTTCCACAATCTGAAAAAAATAAAAGATAAATCAATAGACAATCTGCTGAAATGCAGTAAAGGGCAACCTGATAAGTTCATCCGGAAAAGTTACTGTGTACTATAAACTACTGGAAAGTACAATTGGTCACTAACTTGAATTCATAAATTTTTGCCTTCAAAGTTGAAAAAACTGAATAGTAATACTTAGCTTTCTTAAGTGTTTAACATTTCGGGAAATAATCCTTTTTCATTTTCAAAACCTGTATTCACTATGAAAATCTCGTCCCAAATTGTGATATTTTTCAATTTTTTTTGACACAAGTCAAACCAATGAAATTTCCAGGTGCCACACATGACAGTCCACATAAACACATACACTGGATGTTTTTCTGAGAATTCAGTCCAGTAAAGGTTCATATTTCCATCTTCAACCTCTCTTCTTGGTAATGGCAATCAGTGACGATTCATTCAAACAGAACTATTCGCAATACACTTGTTATCTGCTAAAAGAAGATATGCGGATTCTTTGAGATTTCTAATTTTTCCATGAGCTTCTTTGGTAATGATTTTGGTTTCATTCCATTCTATTGCGTAATCACCAGGTAATTTCAGAATAAGTTCCGCTAACCTCGATCCTGCCATCTGTCTTCTTATATATTCACGATGTTAATTTTTTCTTACATCCAGGGTTCTTGAGGTTTTACCTATGTTACTTCTTCCACAGGAACAAGGTATATTATAAACACAATCTTTCGTTCTTTCAACTGTATTTTCGGGTTTAGTTTGTGTCAAAAGAGATCTCGATGTGTTGGTGGTTCTGAAAGTTGTTCTTACATTATACTTATAACCGACACGTCTCAGTTTCTCAGGCAAACCGGGAACATAAGGTATAATGTATATGTTGTATATTGCTTTTACCAATTTCATTGAGAGCCTTTTCCATAAACTGCTCCAGATATGCGTTTTGCTCTATTGATTTATCTTTTATTATTTTCAGATTGTGGAAGGTTTTAAACCCAGAAAAACCAATATAAAATATTGAATTCTCCACAGAAAAATGTCGTTTAAAGAATATACCTTTCTGTTTAGAAAGGATTTATCACATCGTTTGTTTAGTCTCGTCTATGACTCTTTGAACTATCAGATAATAAATCTGGATAATAAATCTGTCTTCCTGTTCTTACTCGAGCCCCAACCCGGGCACTGCGACCGTTACCACATCGTTTTCGGTAATATCTACCGTAGTAGTAGAGGAAACGTAAGCTGGTGAAATTCCTTTAATAATATTGAAATTTTTTAACTGTATATACCTAAACTCAGGTGAAATTATTAGTCATATATGATCCATATTGTTAAATAAAGCACTAATTAGGTAGAAATTAGTTATAATGAATACGCCTGAGGAAGCTTCTGTATGGCAAAACACGTGTTGCGATTTTGTGAATTGATCAGTGAAAATCTCACAATGAAATGTTACTTGAAAACCCATAAAAAGTATTTCCTGGATAATTTGATGTAATTTGCGAAAATTTTTCAGGAAATTTCTATTACATATTTTTTATTGAATGATGTCATCACTCAAAAACAAGACAGCCTAAACATTTTTCGATACCGGGCTTGTTTGTGTTTGGGTCATCTCAGTATGGTATATTTACTCGTATATTTTATTTTCATCTTTATAGTACCTGGACATACTTGAAGACACTTTAAATCAAATTATCCAAATGAGTAATTCGTTCAGACCAGTCTCAACTCACACAGTAGGTTTATGAAATGACACTTAACAGAAAACAGCTACTCCCCTGGCTAATACCACGAAGGGCGTTGGATTATATCCGACAGGTTGTTTTCAGATAGGTGTTAGTCCACAAACCTACTGTGTAGGTGAGATGAGACTGGCCTGAACGAATTGTTCATTTAGATATTTCATATATATTATATCAATTTAACGTTTCTGAACGTTTTTCTATAATTGCGGAGAATTCAATATGAGCTAATAAACCAGATCTTTGCTGAAAAATTCCATTTTGTTTTTCACAGAACATTTGCCGAACAAATAAAACGTCCTTTTGGCCTACGATACAATCCATACACACAAAGCGTCGAGGTCCTGAGCAATGAACAGAAAATTACTGCAGTTGTTTCGGAATTGCGAGGAGATCTTTGTATCGTGAATAGTGCTCTCAAAAAAATCAGTGCCAGAGATGCAAATTTGGATATCAACCGTATTACAACACTGCTACAAAAAGGACTTGTCACTGGAGACGATGCACATTCCGAGGAAGAAAATATTGCCGAACATTGACCATCCCACCTATTTGTACATAAAAATATGAACAGGAATTTGTGCACAATAAAGGCATTGCAAAAATAAATATCATCGTCGTTTAGTTGCCAATTTGGAGTCCCACCATGAAAATCAATTTTATATCGAGAAACCTATAAAAGCTAAGTCATTAATGCTGTGCTAAAATGTGTTGTCTGTGATATTATGAGCTGTAGATGTGCCCCAGCGAGTATTAGGATATGCTCTGTAAGTTTAACTACTTTTGAACCCCTACAAATGAAAATTTCTACCAGGGGTTGCAGTTTGCAATTTTTTACAAAAATGTTAGCATTTTTGATAAAAGTAATATTGACTGTGTTAGATAAAATACCTGAAATGTGTGCATACGTGTTAAGCACGCATGTTATGTGGTTCATGATCAGATATTCACAAAAAATCACTGAGTTGGAGCTGTTCCTGATTGCCGTTTATCTATATTATCTTGAATTCTTTCTGCTATTAGAATAACTTCGAAATGAAAAATCTTTCTCATTAGCTGTTTCTCTGGTAGATCCCCGAACCAGGGAATCTGAAAAATTGTGATGAGGTGCCTTCTGAGAAATCTAGAGATATAATAATAAAACTAGTTAGTGTCAGCAGGAATTTTAATACATCTGTGATATAGTCTTTACCATTCCATATTATATGACTGACTGTACCTCTATCAACATCGGAAAAATTACCTGCTGCTAGGAGAAACTTTCCAATTGCATACGACGGCAATTTTGAAATAGAATCATTACTTTTGAAAAAGTGATCCTGCCTGTTTCTCGGGCATTTCTTACAACATGTTGAACTTCAAGAAAGTCTTTGTAATCAGTAATTTCTAATAAACTTATACTTCATAAAATCAAGAAAAAGTTAATAGATTAAAACGTCGAAAATGTAAACACTACAGCATTCAGATGTTCTTATATGGGTTACATTGAGTTCTTATTGAATTAGGCTTGGTGTAACCTCCAAAAATAGATGGTCTACTAAAACTTCCCTTATATGGTGAAATGGATCAGATTTACCGTTGAACATGCCTAATACAATTCATAATTCCATTTCAACCAAGCTTGAAACTTGAAGTGTAATTATAAAATTGGGCCTTGAATTTTTAATTTATTCTGGTTTTATAAAGAAAACCCTTTCAATTTCCATTCCGTATCCTTTTAATCAAATATAAATAATTCAATGTAACCATAAAAAACAGTGACATATTCTCAAAAATCAATTGTGTTATCTTTTTATTGTAGTATTCATCTGTTTAATATAAAGCCTCACCTTCGTAATGACTAATAATCAACATATTAGTTTGTTCCATTGATGACCTATTCATTCTGTGGAGATTCTTATCAAATTAGAATAGAGAAAATAACTTTTGTCTTGATTTCTACTAAGATTTTTATTTGTTACTTTCTGGTTTCGGTTTATTGAACCATTCTCAAGTAAACTCAAGTTATGCAAGACTGATGATCACATTCTTGAGTAAACTCGAGTTTACGTGAGAATAATAGTTCAATACACCGAAATCGGTGGTAATAAATAAAAATTTTTGTAAAAATTAAGCAAGAGTTATTTTCCTCCGTCCTATATTTATTATAGCAGTGGATGTTTAGGAAGTCACTATTTCGAAAAATAGATAACTTTATAGAAGATCCAAAAATACGACACGAATGAAAAATTATTCTTAGGCTCAGTAAAGCGATTATCTTCATGTGTTTTGCTAGTAAATATGTGTTTTGATAGTGAACACTTCAACTATGAAAATTATACTCGTTAATACATGAATAATATATGAATGTGATTATGTATAAGTGATTATCTACATCATTGCATTGTATTCTATCAGTCGATGGTAGAGTCACCTTGCGGGAATAGTCACAACGAATTGTTTCACTGTTTAGATGTGAAGCTGGCAAATTTCTCTTAGAGAAAAGGCCATGATAATAATTATATTAACAAATAGTGAAGAAGATAACCTAAAACAACGTTACGAATAAGGTTAAAGTTATGAAATTAAATTATTTTTATTTTAATTGATTTTATATATGATAAATTTCTATGATTTTAATAAATGAATAAATAAAATGGGTAAATTCAAAATTTCTATTAGTTTTGATACAAAATTTTTGAATAGTTTGGTTCATACCGAAAAGTCTAGAGTGGAAATTCAGAGAAGAAAACATCATTTGGCACTTCATCCTATCCACTTTAATAATTTAAGCGAATCAGTAAAGGAATTGTTGAATGAAGGAGTAGCAAAATACAGTAATGAGTAAGTGGTCACATGAACCTGATTTTTCCCAGTAATGATCTCGTATTTCTTTAATTTCAGCTTGAATGGTATACTACTGGGTTATCAGAATATCAAGCTCTTGGGTGAAGGAGGTACGTTTCGCGATGACACTTGTTACACTCACTGCGATGTTGTAGCAGATTTTTTCGTTTTCAAACCAGAAATCGATGAAGAAATGAAAGGAGTTGTTATAAGGAAAAGCAAAGATCATGTTGGGTTGTTAGTGTACAACACTTTCAATGTTTCCATTCCTGCGCCACGTGATCAAGATGACTGGTTAGGAAAGAGTGTACAAATTGGATATGAAGTTTTATTCAAAATTGTCCATTTCAGCTTTACTTCCTATCTGCCATATTTGAAAGGAGAACTGATGTGAGTGTTAAACCCTATATTTGTTATGTACTGTAATAATTATGTAGCACACAATGTACAAAACAAGCTTGCACTAGTTTTTGAAAAGAAATTCTAAGATACGTATTTTTGTCCACTAATCCAAAGTTGAAACTTGGCACTCCTGTCTACTTTCATAGATACTGAGTACGACTACAACTATATTTTGTTTCAGATCCATATTAACTGAAATTGATAGTTGCATAAGCAACGAAACTACTACTATCAATAAGCAGATGAAGAAAAATAAGAAAATCAACTTCAGTGCTGATTCTTTCTCTCAAGAATTATCAAGCAGAGAGTCAGAGAGCCATGAAGTGTCCCCAAAGAAAAAGAAATCAAAAAAGAACAAGAGTTTTGAAAGTGATATGGAAGTCAGTGTAATAGATAGTGAATTAAAAGACATTGAAGGTGATTCTTTGAGCCCCAGCAAAAAGAAGGAAAAACGGGCTAGAAAAGTTAAGTTAGAGGCTTCGGAATCAGTCAGTGATTCAGAAAAGTTTCTTGAAATTTCCCCAAAGAAAAAGAAATCAAAAAAGAACAAAAGTTTTGAAAGTGATATGGAAGTCAGTGTAATAGAAAGTGAATTAAAAGACAATGAAGATGTATCTTTGAGCCCTAGCAAAAAGAAGGAGAAATGGACTAAAAAGGTTAAGTTAGAGACTTTGGAATCTGTTAGTGATTCAGAAATATTTCTTGAAGTTTCCAAGAATAAGAAGTCCAAGAAAAGAAAAGACTCTGTGAGAGAAAACTCAGAATTGGTTGATGATTCAGAAAATTTACTTGATGTTTCTGAGAGCAAAAAAACCAAAAAGCGAAAACTCTCAATTGGTGACACCGGAGAGACTCCAAAGAAAAAAAAGAAGAAATATTCCCTTTGATATGTTGTGATTTGATATTTTTGTTAATTAAAATAAATATAAATTGGTTATTAAGAGAGTAAACTTCAAGATGTAGATCATTAAGAATCAGAAAAATGAACACCTCCGATAATGTATCTTTGTTCAACTTTTTTCCAATGGATATTGTTATCTCTTTGCTCACTATTTTGTTATGTGTTGGGTCAGAACAGGTAAAATAATTTTTGGTTTAACTTTCAGTGACACTTCTACACTTTATACAACAAAAAATGGTCGAAATTAATGCCGTGTAATAATGTTTGTGTCAATTTTCCAATTTGACCCTGTATTAAAAATAATTGAGGGTAATGTAAATAAATAAAAAGTTGTTGACAGTGCAAAAATTATCGGCTCATTCACAAAACCAAAGTTTTGACTAAGTTAAAAATTGAAACTAAGTCAGACACGTAAGTGGTCTTTCCAGCCGGATTCACTTCGATCAAAGATTCACTGCCTATCATAATTCAATTTCAAGTACAATCTGAATGTCCATTACTTATTCTTTGAATATAAATTGTAGGCCCATCTTGTTTCAGCTTTATAAAGAATTAAATATCCTTTAGATATTCCTCAAATGTTATTATGTTAAGTGGAGAGTATAATTCCAATACAATCAGAAAAACAATGAAGGCTGTATTGTGTATATCATTTATTTACATAAAAATATTGTACAATCTATGAATCACAGCACCATTGATAAAATATAGTTTTGCTAAGTAATACATCATTATAGATGATGAGAGGTAACAATATTGTTTTTTCTAAATAAAACAACATTCATAAATGTGAGGAATAACTAGTTTATACCATTATGATCGAACCTTTGGAATTTTAAACTAAAACCACTTTTTGTGTTTATTGAACATGCATTGTTACGTCGCCATTGATTCCATCAGAAAACTCCTTCACTTTATTTTCAAACAGTTGACATTATTCTGACAAGTATAATCAAGTCGAACTGTCAAATAGATTTAACCTTTCAGTAGTCGCGCTAAATTTCACCGATCTGTTCCAGGATCAGTTATATATGAAATAAAGCAATATTAATTGAAAATGCTGATTTTTTTCATATACCTAGTTATATTCTCAAAAATTAGGATGCGTAGTATATATAATTTCACTTAAATCTCTTGTTGATCATTTTCAGAGCAGAATATTCAGATGGCTACATTTTACATATTTTTATTTTTTATTCTACCAATCTATTGAAAACACTTTTCTAACACTAGAACAAAAATACTGTTTCTGGGAGACAATACGACACCTGTCTCTTAGACATACGATTTTTGTTCTGATGTTTTCAATCTATTAATTTTACACTCCTATGTTCTAATCTAAAATTTGCTTTCAAGAAAATCAGCTATCTCCCAAATACTTTTCTCTGATTCACTACTTTCCATGTTCACTTTATGATCAAATTCTACAAATCGAGCGACATCTAGCAATTGTAATTCGAATGTCACACATAAGGAAAACGTTATCATAAACTGCAGTCATAAATATGTAACTACGCTTGTCTAAATTTCGATAGAGCCCCGCCCACTTGATGCGCCTTCTTCAGAAGACGCTGAGAGCGAGAGATAGAGAGAAAATTCCCAAGTCTCTTCTCAGATTTGACAAGCTACATTTGTTATTACATCTATCTATTTTAATATTCCTTCACAGAAATGAAAAAGACAACTCTTCATAATCATCAGTAAATTTAAAAGGTATTATTGATGGAATTAAAACTGACCCTGTAATTTTGTATGAAATAGGAAGGGGAATATTCTGATCACGAAAATCTATTACCTCTTCAAGTTTTTCATAAAATCATAAATACAATGCCAACTTGGTCCGATATACTGTGCGCGATTAGGTTAGTTAGGTTAGGTCAGAAGAGAGTGGGTCTATATTCGACCCTGCACCGCAACCCGCAAGGGTTTATTGTGACTCACATCTATTCAAACTTCGCCAAATAAACCCAGCTTCTTGACGAAGCCGATTAGTTTGTATGGTGAGTGATCTTTCAGGTCAGATGGTAAGAGTGTGGTTCTACCAAACTCTGAAAACCTGATTCGATCCACGGCGGGGCAGGCCCAAAGTATATGCTCTGCTGGTTCATCAATGCTCTGCTATTTCATCATATTCCAAACAGAGGCGACACACACTGTCTTTCGACAGTCCGAGTCTCTGCATATGATGATTCAGACGACAGTGACCT
>WOGR01001719.1:0-19100 GCA_015342045.1 Leptinotarsa lineolata | reverse complement strand
AGCTGCTAACGAAAATCTAGAAGAATCCTCGACGTCCAGACCTAAGTCCAATTGACTTTACTCGAACTCCGGATCTAAGTCCAATTGGCTTTCCTCGACTCCCGGATCTGAGTACAATTAACTTTACGAGTCCAACCACTATTTATCTCTAAGTAAGTCCTGATAAGGACCAGAGACTATGAATTCTTTCCAACAAAAGTTTATGCACAAAGTACACTTCCACAAAAGTCCAATATCGCCAAACTATTTCTCTATTAAGTTTTGTAAAAAAACTAGAGAATCGAATTCATTTAACTCAAATCCAAATCGAAGCTCCTAAAAATAAATCCGGAAAAAACTCCTTCAAATATCTGCAAATACAGCCGGCAAAAATCTCAAAATCCAATTCGGAATCTCAATAAAATCAGCCAGGAATCGCAATAATTTCCAAAATCGCTCTAAGAATACTTTTCAAATATCAAACATGTAACCATATTTCCATTCAAAAAGACTCTGGTTTTAAAAATTGAAACCCACCTATATTTATACTTCTCTGTGCAAACTCTGAGCCGATCCTCCCCGGCCAACAGAATTGCTTGGAAAGAGGATACTTCGATCCTCTCATCCAATCAGAAATCTTTTCCTCTAAAAGTAGCTTTTTCCGTTAACTTGCATAAAAAATTATTGAAAATTTTTATTCGTTACGATAGTATTCACTGAGCTGAATCGAAAAGTTAAATAACATTTTTCGCTAATCATATTCCTTCTGGCTGTAAAATGCATTTGAAAACCCAATGTGTTTCAATAATCATCATTCTGTCTCTTCTAACTAAAGAATCTAGCAATGTCTAAGATTCTTCACATAAAAATCTAAATAAAATTAGAACCTTTCACGTTAGAGACGTGATTCAGGAGTCAAACGAAAGCTAGTTAAAAGATCTATTCATGCTCTTTCGAAGAAAGCACGAGTTCCCTGTCTAATTAACTGAAAAAGCCATTTTCAGAAAAATCAAATTTTTTCCTATTAAAAAATTAACGAATCCTATCCATCTTTCGCAAGATACTAACTAACACTTAGGAGATGATATTCCATAACTTAATTTCCAAAACTAAGTTGAAAATATCATAGAAAAACGCATTTCCCATTTCCCATATGTACTCCATGAATGGGAAGGGTTCAGACTGAGACTTTGCGAAACACATGCAATAGCCCTATTCCCTCAAGTGTGTATATCCAGTGGGCGCAGCTTGCACTGGGCTCGTGAAATAAAAGCAAAACAGATTTGTTTCACGACAATAATTCCAACTAGTCATTAACTTCACCTGCAGTTGATTCAGTGGGAGGTAGCCAGGAAACAACTCCACAAACACATACTCCGGGGTGGGAGTCGAAATAATGAAAAATATTTCGTAGAGGTGCATATGACATACTCCAGGTTCAGGTCTGGTTTATACGGTAGTTAGGAAACAACCTATATAGTCCATTCTTGGAGTAATATAAATTTTATAGATCAGACCAATAATGGTTCATTTTGTTTTACAGTCCTCTTGATACTTGCACTGAAATCATAAATTAAACTAACTAACAATAGGTATATATCAAAAATATTCGTCAATATAAAATAAACATTTATTTGGGATAAACATAATTTATTTGTTATAAACTTATCATCTACAGTGAAATATCTAGTACAATTATTTGGCTTGTTCAAGTCTAATATAATCGGTATATGAAGTGATTAAATCGTCCATCTTGTAACCTTGAGAGGTTTCGCATAAAAGTTTCGTTTTCCTCATTATGTTTCCTATGGTTAAATGGAAGTAGGTAACACCTGATGACCAATTACTCAGCTCTGAGTATTCATGAATGGCCAAAATATCCTGAAAGAAAAAAATGGTTGAAACAAAAAAAAAGCGAAATAATGATGTCTTACTTTGGTCTGCGGGTGTATAATATTGACTCCGTGTTTGTTGATGGCTATCAGTATTACCTCAGGATAAGTTGGTTCGGTAGACTGTTTCACCTCAAAGAACGTTGATCCAAACGTTGGCCATTTGAAAGTGGTTTTCAAAAATTGTGTCTTCGATTGCTCTCCGTTGATTCTCAAATTCCTGAATTCCGCCAAAATAGTTTTCCTCCACTCCGAAGAACTGGCAGCTTTTACGATATCACAGGGAATGAAATCCTTCAAGTAGTGTTGTAGAGCGGACTGAACGTCAGAAACATTGTCTTCGAACTTGGCTCTCAAAATGAGGGCAGCAAGTTTGACTGCATCCTGTTTGCTACACTTGTGGTATCCTTTCAGGTACTTAGGCACTTCTTGGTGGTAATGGAAGATTTGGTCAGCATTATGGTCCTTCTCTGGTATTGTGTTTACCCAGAGCTTCTTCATGAAGAAGACTTGGTAATGGATATCGACCACAGTCTCTGTTAACAATTTCAACATTGGGTTAGAAAAACATAAGGGTTGCCCATTGAAAACAGTCCAACAGAGGGTTTACGGGCCATCGAATCCATATAATTGTGCTTTCATGGGAATATTTTTACACATTAACGGACCTTTACACTGATATTGGTGATAATCGCATAGGATAAAAACTAACTGTTAAATAGTACTTCGTTTTAATTCTTAAACAATTTTTTAAGTAGTTTCTTCAAAATCGAGTAAAAACAATAGTCTTGACGTCACTAACATTTGATATGAATTCGACAACACCGTAAAACTAATTCATATTGAGAATACTCTGATCCATTACTTGATGAAAATTATTAACACTATTATGATAATAATCATAAAATTTTCACAATAAATTTAATTTAATACGTGTAGATTACCAGTCTAACTGATGAAGCTACCGTGTAGCGAAACGCGTCTTAAATAAAACTCATTATGAAATCTCTAAAATTATTAGATATTATTCATATTGCATAATTTCATTTTCGTCTTCTTTTTGTATTCTTGTTCTGACTGTGAGTGCGACATTGCCAAATTGTTTTTGGAGTCGATTAGATAGTTCCGAAATTGAGAAGCACTTCATATTACGAAAAAATGAGTTTGTATTTGGAATTTTGATAAAGAGATATTTTGATTGAGTGGCACTAATAGAATAGTTACGACGTTTTTGTGCTTCACAAAAATCATATAAATTTTGGAACTTGGTTTAAAGGGGGACTGAGTGTCAATGGTCATTTTTAAATGTTTCATTTTTTCTCAAAATGGAGGAATTTGGGTGTTATTTCTTGATGAACGCGCGTTCCCGCACATCAAATTCAGCACTTAGTACTTACGTATAATTTGATTGAATGTTGAAAAATCCGACTTTCACCTCCATACAATAGTGCAGTAAATGCTCAAAATGTTTCCGGGAATTATGTACAGAATATCTTTGGGTGGTAATTCAGGCTGGAATGCATACATTTTCGATTTCTGGTGTTTCCGCAGAAAAAGTCGAAGGGAGATACATCTGCTGGACCATTCGATAGTACTCTCAATCCCAATATATCTATCAGAAAACGTTTCATGCCAAAACAGTTCTACAGATGATAGATTCAGCTGTGGATTATGGTATTCTCTAACAAATGTATGAGTATCTCCATTCAAATTTTTCGATAGGAAGAATAGTCTAATAATGTGATCACCAAAAATAACAATCTAATCTTTCAATTTTTGAAGATGATAAGTATAAGTCTCATGGTAGATCCACAATAAAGGTAGATCTTAGAATTAGTACTGTACCGATAATTATATCGATTGACAGTCTCCCTGAGACAAAAGGAACATTTGTCTAAGAAACAGATAATAAAAACTTGGAATTATTTATAATTTCTTCGGAGATAATTTTACAAAATTATGAAAGGCGATCATTATCTCCATTCAATTCTCGAAAAAGTTGAATTTTATATGGGTGCTATTTATTATGTTTTGGAATTCTCTGTGCTTTGTTCCGCAAAACTCCGTTACATCAGAAAGTTTTCTGGTACTTGATGTAGGTTCCATGGCAACTTAACAAAGAATAGGTAGTCCCATTGTCTGATTTCTCACAGTATTTATTTTCAATACTCCGTTTTTTATCGAATCAGAAGGAAAAATCACAGAAATAACGAACTATCTACATCAATTACTTTACTGAAGAAGTGAAAGTCGTTTGAACAAGTGAGGGTGTATGCCGTCCTCGCTAAGGAATTGAAGGTATATACAGTGACGGAATTATTTATAAATATATCCCTTTGAAAACAGAAGTAGGTATACGAGTTCGAGTATTTTTCATTTTCACATTCAAAGCAATTAACCTTGCTAAACGGTATTCGATGAGCTACTATGTTGTCTTTCTAACCTCAGTTTTCACTTTTATCGGTGATAATAATTGTAGAATTTCACAATACATTTCAATTAATATGCTACACGGTAGCTTTATCAGTTAGACGGTACTAACTGATCTAACCAGTCTAGCTGATCATCAGCATCAAGTAATGGGTCAGGGTATTCATAGTTTTCATTTGGTTTTGTAATAACTTACTTCCCCAGTTCGGATGCAATTGCCTTCTCCAATCGATCAGTTCGCTCAGAAAGTCATAGAAGAACGTCTGGTGGGGCACCGAGAACACCTTGTCGGCGATGGCAACAAACAGACTGAAACCGTCCGTGGATTGCAACTCTAATCTTGCGGCAATGGCTTTGCAGAGGTCTGTGGCTCGGCTCATAGAGTCAACTTCAAATGCTTCATCCGTGTCGTCGGGGAAATAAATCTTGTGATATATTTCCATGCTCTTGTGTTGAATGGCATCCACTTCGATGGAGTATGGGGCGAACTTCCTTGGCCCAACCTGAGAAAATCATTCTTGAATGATGAAAACTGCTTATCTATCGTGTCTTTCGTAACCAGGGAAATAGTTGTTTTAGGAAAGTATTTGCCAGATCAATGCTACTTGATGACTAATAATTTCATCTGAGTATGAAAACGTGTATAGAAGTTATTGTATAGCGAAACTCTATTGCGGTTTGGTAAACTGTCTAGTGAAAATCTCACAATAAAGTGTTACGTGAATACGTTATAGATTTTCATCAAGTATCCATCATAATGCATTTTGGAAACATTTACTTACCTTTTGAGTCTTCTGCAGCCGAAGCAAGCAATGCTCCACAAATGGATGACTCCTTGATTTTAAGAACTTTTGTAGCTCTATGTTCAATTTCTCGCTGGGCGAATACAGTCCAGTGATCAGGTACATCAACTCCCACCCTCTTTCTTCGCTCAACGAAAGCCTATTGAATGTAAGTTGCTTCATTATCTGGCAGTACACCTCGTCTTTAAGCAACTCATTCCTCAAAGGCCCTCCGAAGATGACGTCTGTGTATTCGTTGCTGTATTTGGATTTCGGTGCTGGCAAATCGCCCATATACTTGAGGATGGCGGTGTAAATATTGCACGCTTCTTTACTGGCGGTTTCGTCTGCCAGAACGCTCTGCAATAGAGGTTGGTATATCGGTTCGTTGGAGTATTTCCAGAGGTCTTCTTTTGACATTTTTCTCGCAGCCGTTAACACCGATGTCTTGTTAATGGTTCGTATTTTACCCTCTCTGAAGTGATCTGTGGCGTAGCTCGCCAAGGTATACAGCTTCATTCTCTGCAACGTGGTGACTATCGTCTTATGGGGCTTTCCGGTTACTATACCGTCTTTTTTAAAGCATTTTAGAATGTCGGCAGGGGGGCGCTGCATCGTGGGTATGATGTAAACATTTTCGGTTGGGAAGTCTCCGACTTTGCCATTGCTCTCTCCGTATCCCCATGTGGAATTCATTAGTTTTTCTCCGTCGAAGTCGTTCTGGAGAACGATTAGATCACCTTTGCGGAAAGACAAGAATGACTCTGCCCCTGAAAATCACATCAAATAAATTATTAATTGCATATTGAGTATTATTTTCATTTGATCAAAACAACCAACATTCCAAATTGAACTTTAAACAGACGATTGTACAAAAATTCTTCGCTCGTAAATGTATCATTCTGTATAATCAAATGGTAAAAGAAGGTTATTCTCATTCTCATTCGATCTTGTCGACGGAGGATTTTCTATTCGTCAGAGCGTTTCTGTATTCACATTTCCCAGTTACAAAGCAGAGGTACACCATCTAGAGTGTTCATAGGTAATTTTCAATCTTAAAATAATGAGAAGATTTCCCCCACAAAAATAGCCAATCTTTAATAATCTTTGGGTACCGATCGCAGAAATCTCTTACCTGTAGGATGGGAGTGATCCTGCGTTGCGACACAGTAGACCGACCTCTTCTTTAGTCCGTCGACGATATATTGCACCAAAGTGGATATGCTCTTCGCGTCTAAAGTGTAAAAGGTGTACTCTTCTTTGGCCACAGTGTGGAAAACGAATCGCAGCTCGGGCGTAACTTCGTAAGTCGCATGTGAAACATCTGCAAACATCAGTTCCAGCAGTATCTGCTCTTGATCGTCTATCATGAAAATTCCACTTCCGTTCACAGCAATGATCATGTCCTTTTTAGGAAGTTCCGGGCCAGACACCTGGATCGCCTCATAAAATTTGGAAAAAAGTATCGGCCACGTCGACTGCGCGTACTTGACCACTGCCTCCTTCGCAGTGATCGCTGGCAAGTTTTGTTTTACGAAAGCCAGGTTGGAGAAGGCGTTCATGATCTTGGTCTCCCAATCGGACAAGTCACTCTGACTAACTTTGACCAAGTAGGTCGGCATGTATTCTCCGATACGGGTATGGAGAACATTCTTGTTGAATTGGGGTCCATTATCCACGAAGTACTCAGTCGCGATCAGTACGACAACGTCTGCTTCATTGTTGCACCGATACTCACCGGCCTTCAGGCCTCTTATGATCTGATGATAAATCAGGTTGGTAGCGACGGAATCTTCCGAAGGATCGTGCCAAGGAGTGAAGATTTCCTTGCGTAAGAAGAGGCGCCACGGACAGTTTCTCTCTTCTTGTCCCTGCGAAAAGAGAAACGCCATACAATGTGTTCATGAAGTAACGCTTATTAGCTAGATGAACACCAACTCGGATCGATTTTTATTTTGATTTATTATTTTTTCATACAATTCAATATATAAGGTGACCCACTTTCAAGAAGTGACATCGTCACCAGCATTTTAAGGGAAACATTATTTGTTTTTTGTTCAGCTTTTTTGTACTGATTCCACAAGTTACGTCAAATTGGTACGATGTGGGCAACAGTACAATAGGTATTTTGAAAATTCAATTAGAAAATTATACATTTCTTCAATTTTTACAATATAATACACGAATATTGTACGTAATGAAAATTTATTATGAAATTACATCGTTATGCAGCTACTGGATGCATGATACACTATCAATAACAGACAAAAATTATAATCACAGAAAATTATCCCGCTTCTTTCTATTAACTGAAAAATTCTGTAGTGGTTAACAGTCCTGTTGGAACATTCTCTGGTTTGAAATATTGGCCTTTCAAATTCAGGAAAATGCTGGGGTAAATCAGGAATTTCCTGTCAAATATTTATCAAAAAAGTATGGGCAACTGTTATTGGAGATTTACGACGGACAAAGTGTCGGATTGTGGGACTTTCGTCTGACATCCAAACTGACAAGGATGTCTGTTGGATATGGAAGGGTTTCAAGATTTCAACTAAAAAGATAGGAATGTCGGATATAAAATAACGACTGTTTGGCTCTAGTAGTCGGAGAGTATTTGCAAGGTGTTTGACAAGGGCGTGTCATTTTGTCTTATAACAGATGCACTCCAAAAAACCTATGTTGGATATTTTCGGATGGTTACCAGTTGATGATTATTAAATCAGACACTGGCTTTCATTTTTTAGATCAAAACAGGAAAGGCGCCTAAATTAAAAAATATGTTATAATTTTGAACTTCACCAATACCAAATTCACAATATCAAAAAATTACTTTCAAATTGCTGTAGAAACAACCAAGACTTCTCAAAATTTTATCTTTGTTGAAGGAGTTAAGGTTTTCAAATATTCAACCTCTGAAATGAAATATACAGGGATTATATCTGTTAGTCCGATAACATTTTAACAGATGGTGGTATAAGGCAGTATAAGTTGAATCTTTGTATATATAGTCTATATACAAAGGTTGAATGGATTGAGGTTCATTACAAATAAGTATCCAATAGATGGTGCTTGTTAAAAGTACAAACGAGAACAGAGAGGAACGTCAAGAGCGGCACATGACCAAAACAAGTACAAGAACGACAGAGACAGCGGATCAGCCGCAACGAATATGCACTGGATATTAATTACTCTGCGAGTTCAAAAATTGCTAGCGATTCAATGAATATAGTATGTTAATATGGTCGAGCATTGAAATTTCAGAATGAAACAATAAAATCAGGAAAAGTCGTGCTGTCACTGCTACGCATTCCGCCAAAACCTTATTTACTATCGTTTCTTGCTGGCGATTCTGATGATTCGAAATTATTTTTGCGCAAAATACGCAAATTTAATTCTTGCTTCCAAATTACGTCACTGTTTCAGGAATTCAGCAGTGAAGAATATTGTTCATTTGGTCCATAATGGATGTATGCGTTACTTTATGGATGCACTGTGTATCATCAAATATAGTTGCAGAAATTATCGATATTTTTCTCAATCAAATATACCAAGAAGAAACTTGTGTAAGGATTTGAAAAATTATTAAAATTTTTTGTTATAAAAATGTCCACCTTCAGGAATAACCTCACCTGTTCTTTGGCATATTGCTCACATTGAGAAATGGCATCCATAATATTGTCACTCTCGCTTCCCAAAGACATTACCTTGTCATATAAAGTTACGAATAGAGAAAATCCGAAGACATCGTGTAGATTGAGAGTGGTACTTATTTGTGCGAGAAGTTCCTCTGAAGTTGTAGCGGAATCAACCTAAAAATGAGTAAGTTAGACGGCTTCTAGAGTTCATGGTCTTGCTGACAAAAAGTGCCAAACCTCCACTACTTGACTGGTACCGTCCATGAGAGTGACTTCGAGGTGCATAGGAGCCTTATTCTTGGTGGCCATGAGCTCCATCCAGCTTGGAGGCTGTGTTCTGACACCGTTTTGGTGCGTTCGATTCAACCTTCCTTCGCAGTACGGAGCATATCCTGGAGGACCAGATCTTATGAAGGATCTCAGATAGTTTATGAACTTTTCCGATGGAGAAAAGCAGCCCACGCAAAGTGAGAGGAGGATCCAACCTCTCGCGTACGAAGATTTGATGTAGTTATTGGTCAGTTGTTTGCAGATCATTGCCAGAATTTCGTCTCTGAAACATAGAGAACAGTCTTGAAGATTTTATAAGAAACACTTACAGTTACTCACCTCAGTTCCGGACGCAAAATGCCGTGGCCAATGATAAAGTGTAATTTTTCCAAGTTGTTCGTTCTTCTCTTGTGTAACCATTCATTGTATCTATCCAGGGCAAAAGTGTCTTCTACCAGGCCTTTCCTGACGTCTTCGAGCAATTTACTTTTTCTCTTTAGAGTCATGTTTATCAGTTTCTTTCTGCTTGACTTTGTGGCCGAGGCATATTTTTTTTCTTCTTTGAGTATTTCCTGGTACTCTTTACGATTCGTGAAACTTTTGCCGATCGACTCCGAGATGATTTGCATGATGGGAACGTTTTCTTTCGTCGAATTGTCGTATTTGGGCTCCGGATAGTCTCCCATGAATCTGAGGATGGTTATCCACAAGGCTTGGGCAGCAATTACGTCATCTGGTGTCGGAAGATAATGTAGGGATTCCTTGAGAGGTTTCTTTGAAAACTGATAGTTGACGTTGTTCGTAAAATACGTTGCTGCATATATTCTAAAGTTGTACTCGCTTAGATCTTCTTGGAATGGTCTATCAAACGTTTTCTGTGTTGGAGTTGGTGGTTCCTGGAAGAAATTTATTTTTGTACCTATAATATTTTCTCGAGTGAATTTTTTTCATAAAATTGAGCATTTTACATTGAAAACTGAATGCAGAAAAATTATTGAAAGTTATAACACTGGGACTGACAGGGATAGAAGAAATGGCAGTTTTCTTTGACTTGAGCCCGTTATAATCAAAATAATGCTTATTCTGTTATTGTTTTATTTATTTATTTATATCAGAGATATTCAACTTCGAGATATCTCGTAAACGGTTGGAATAAGAAATAGGTCGAATTGCGACAAAAATATGTTCCAGAAATATATGGGAAAAACTGAAAATTTATAAATTTGATTTTTATTGCAACTTTTTCATTTCTATAGGTGATAATACTTTGCAATAGCAACTTGACCTATCAAATATATTTATACATTTCATGAACTACACCTTACGATCTGTATTCATAGAATTTTTATACATGTCGTCCATCGTCTTGAACTCCCATAACTTTGTAATTTTGAATAGGAATCTGTGTTTTTAGCTATATTTTGTTTTGCAATGTTTAAATAACTTGTAGGAATTGATATGACCCAGATATTTCTCTTTTGGTAATTTCATGATCATCATGTAAATTGTAATTTTTTCATTACGGCTCAGCAATTACAAAAATTACGTTACGATTTCAATTTGCTAGGATCTTTTACTTTTGTGAACTTTGTATAACCTTTGAATTTGGAAACATAAATCCATTTACAGGATGAAATCAACATCAGCTCATTTTTCAACATCAGCACGTTTTTCAACGGTCTTAAGGTATATTTTTTCATTGATTGACTCCCTCAAGAAGTCATAACCTATATAGTTATCGCTGAACATCGAGGAATCTGAACTGGGAAGTTGTGGAAATCTCAATATAGGGTTGAAATAATAATATATTTTAGGCATTTGGTGCCTAATTTATTCAGATAATAGTGTTACTGAATTTTTGGAGAATCAACTGTAGTATATACTTCCATTCTTATGAATACTAGTTCCATAATGGAAAAATAATATTTAATTTGATGATCAATTCACCAAAACTCTCAGAAATATCGGAAAGAATTTCATTTCGCTATAGTGTGTGAATATTTTTATCAGAAAATTTCTACAAGAAATACGGGTCCGTGTTTGAAACTTCAAAGATGAGAATGGCTCAAGTTGAACGACACAAAAAATCTATGAATATCCGATAGACAATTTAAAGTTCCCATGACAAAGTATACTTATTTTCAATAATATTAATAACGAATTCATATTTATTTTCTCAAGAAACAAGAAGGACAAAAAAAAATTCAAATTCATAACATCAGATATCTACTTTCTTAGCAAATAAAATAGACGTAGCCAAAAATATTATAATTTGGCATTTTTCCGTTTTTCTCGTATATCTTCGAAACCTAAAGAACTATATGTAGTCGATTTTTTGGTATCATTCAATAGTAAGTAATCGAAAATAGTAATTTTTCCACATTTTAACAAATCATTTATCTCATACTGTTTTCGAGATTGACTGAGATCTTATATCTTACATATATCTAACATATATAAATCCAAAATCACAAAAAAACAATAAAAGGAAAACATGACATATTCGGAGCAGAATGGTAAATTATCGATAAATGAAACAAAAATGAGAGTCATACATTCTATGCTGTCGATAAATTCGGAGAACTGATTGATGTTAAATTTGTTTCTTGCGTTTATTGAAAATTTTGGGAAAATCATCATCAGTATACTTTGTAATTTTTCAGGGATTACATTGTTTATACTTACCACCAGAGACCCATTGATCCCGTTATCGTCAGCCTCAAAAATCTCTCGAAATGCTTTGTTTATAATGTCTCGGGGTGATTCGATGTCATCGTTTGTAGGTTTCTCCTCTCTTTCATTTTCTTGGTTCCGGTGATAATCTGCAAGCTTCTGCTGCATCGCAGTTTCGGCCTCAGCCTTATAGTTTTTATGACCACGCTTTATCAGCTCTGCCTCTTCACTCTTCCTCTGCTGGACTATGGCGAAAATTTTCCCAAACTGACTGTGTTTCCGAACTATATATCCCCGACTGCTAGCCTGAATGGATACGACGTTCCTTCTTATTTTTTGGTAGGCGTGCGCGAGCTGCCTCGAAATGATTACGGATTGAAGACGATGGAACCCGTTGCGAATCATCAGGTATCTCTTTCTGTAGCCTCTGGCCCTGAAGTGCTTCTGCAAGACGATGGCGGCCGCCCGCTTCTTCAGGAATCGCCTCCTGTGCACCCAGCCTTTGACCACCCTCTGCAAAGTGCTCATGGCTTGCTCTAGTATTTTGTTACGTAGTTCTTCTAGAATGTCGTTGTCGTTGTGTTTGAGGAACACCTTCGTATGTCCGAGTTGATAGTTCTTCTCTTCTACGTCGCGAAATGCTTTGGCTAGTATCTTCGTGGCGGAAGCCTTGCAGTCGCCTTTGGCTGATGGCGGAATATTGCTAGCCAAGAACCGAAATGTGTCGACAAACTCGATGTACGTGTACCGGATGGGATATCCTGCCTTTCGAATTTTTGCAGTTTCCATCATGCCGGAATAACGCAGCTGTCTTGTGCACAGGCTTCTGTCGAATATCTGAAAAAAATTATAATGTTGCACGAGTGAAAGTACTCCATCGAATTTTTTTTGGGAAACAATCTTCATTAGAGTTATTCGACTCCGCTGCGATCTTAACAAGGTACATGAACGTTTCAATGAAAAAGGGACACATTAATGCAATGATTTTTTTACATATCTTGAGCAAGGTATTCACTTTTGAATAACTCAAATGAACTGTTGAATTAATAACTAGTTGTATTTGAACGGAAGATCAATACAATCAATATACGATGCACCACAATGTCTGTGGATTTTACACTTTCATAGTTTTCACTACATCAGTCGGATTTACCATATGAAATTTTCAGAAATTGGTGAAATGTTTCCTTGGTTTAAAATTGGTTTATTATTTATATCCACAATACAGAAAAGCAGAAACCAAGTTCATGTATAGTTAATGCAAACACATTTTTATGAATACACTGACCCCTTACCCGGTAAAAATTACTAACACTATCCACGATAATAATTATACAATATTCACTACACGGTAGTTCAAGTGATGAAACTACCGTGTAGTGAATAAAGTTGATAATGTCAAAATTATGTAATTATTATAATGGATATTGAACATATTTTCAATATTCTCTACTTTTTTGGAGTTTTTCCTCTTTGATTCACCTGACAACTAGGATGGAATAATTAAAAACTGTATCTTTTTCTAAGGGCTACGAGATGTCAGATATTTTCATTCCGTTGTAAATATGAATAAAAATTATAATTAGTCAGTGAAACTCTTCATTTTTCATCAGTTCATCAGTCTCTAGAGTAAACTTACTTGGGGTTTTTTCTCGTTATTGGGCTTGATGCACCTTATGAAATAAGGATGGCAGTTCCCTAAAGTTTTCAAGAGCTGGTCCAAGGACATTTTGAACTGCGCTGAGAGTGTTTTTTTCAAAGCAGAGTCAAGTTCGCCTTTAAAAAGGTTTTTAAGAAGGTTGTTTTGAGATCCTATCACCAGATTTTTCAAGTCTTGACTGAACGTATCACGGTTTTTCTCAAGAAACCCTGAAATAAAATGAATGATAACCTGTTTATGATGAATGTAACTCGAACGTACCTGGTATATCGTAATACACTTCCCCAGCGAAATGACGAATTCCAAATGACGGTGTAATATCATTTTTCAATTTGATGTACTTTGCGTGTTTTTCGTGTTGTTTATGTAACTTGGACAATAAGGAAAAGTCCGTGCCATTCGGAAACTTGGATTCTTCATTGATCAATGAAAGTACGTTCAACGGTTTCATTCCCAGCAGGTCTAAGATATCCTGGTTATCGATGAACGTTATATTTGACCAGTTTATTCCTTCTTTGGTGTAGTATTCTTGTTCCAATTTGAAGATATGGTTGATGAAGAACTGCTGGAGACTTTCATTGGTATAATTTATGCAGATTTGTTCGAAACTGTTGATGGAAAAATTTTCGAATCCAAAAATATCTAGTACGCCTATTGACGATTTTGATTGCAGTTTCTTGGATGAAATGACTCCATTGACTTTATCGACAATAAAAATGAAAAGTTGGCCGTATATACCTTTAACGAAGGCATTCCGAGATTCCTCGGCCTGTTCTTTTGATAAATTTGCCACTACCTTATCTCCGTGGGCGTACAGGGTTTTTTTCGTAAGGGATTCTGCGAGATCAAACTTGTTCACTTCTAGTAGTCTGGCAATTTTCTCGTTGAGGTGGACATCGCCTACCTCGGAACTGACAGAGTGGTTGACGGTACCGCTTTTGAATCTGAGGTTGCCCAGATGTAGAATTGCTGCCAGCAAAGAGAAAATGTCAGTGATTTCCGATTCGGTGAAGTTTAGCACTTTAAACGCTGCCGTGATGTCCGAAAATTCTTTTTTTTCATTCCTTCCTTGGCAAATTAGAGTTTTTCCTGTAACATATGATGAAGGGTTGATTTTTGTATTATTTAAACATACATATTCGACTACCACATAATTATACCTCATATTGTAATTTTGCGGGGTTATTGGTAGACATCTATCTAAATAGAACAATCGAAATTTTAGCAAGACAAATGGTAGTACTAATTACTACACTGTTAAATCTGCGACATTCAATGAAAATGAAACAAAGCCGATTTTTCATAGTTGGCGTTCATAAAATAATGGCATAGATTGTCGATTTTTAATTTTAGGAAAAACAATTTTTGGGCACATTTTCAACCTTTTTACCTTGTTACATGTATCGCTTGGATTGAACCCTTAAATCCGAAATAGGATTAATGGTCGAAAGATACATCGTTTGAAAGGTCATCGATTTATCTCTCCAAAATTAGCTACTTTTTCAAATTTGATGCAGTAGACAGCAGACATTGAGGCCAAACGTTATGAAGAGTTCTACAAAAAATCGAATGTTACGCCTTTTGTCACTTCTAGGCAATTGTACTATGTGTGATTAGCATGTTGTTTATAAGGAAATGCATTTCTTATCAATTTATGATGTAGAATGTTATTCGTTTTTGCCATCTTTCTGAACAGAAGTGATGAATTCCGAACATTGCATTTATTGACACCTTTGACTTCAATATAGATACAGAAAGACAATTTTAACACCGTTACAACAATGAGGATAAGTGTTATTTGGGAAAAGAAAACTGGGAAAAAAATGGGTTGTACTCTGGGAGTGCCGGTAGAAGTGAAAACTTGAATCTTCTCAAAAACGAAGATTATTTATTATCATCTTTATTTCATTCATTTTCATTCGAAATTATTTGTTTGGTAAACCTACACCGCACATGTGCTTATTGTGATGTTATGAAAATATAGGTTAATGCTATCATAAAGTATAAACATATCACAAATAATATTACATCTATAATGTGTAAGTACGTATGTATCTATATGAATGATTTTGTCAAGCAGTACGGTAGACTCGATCGAAACCTAACCTGAATAATAAAATATTATTAATTAAAAAATGAATCTGACACCCATCAACATATTTTTTTATATGCTGGCACCGGATGACATCTTGACTTTTGCAGTTTTAATTTCCTATATTTATTAAACACAATGAACGATGCTATACAATTCTATACCTTGCTTTACCTTTAATATTCCTTGAGAACCGATAACTACACCATAGATGCGCTTAGTATGCATACATTTTCGCCGCGCGGTAGAAAGAGAGGGGGATACTTCCTCTCCTACGCCGCGCTGGTGGTCTACTCTCCCACCGTCTTATGAATTTTTGATCAGATCCCGTGTCCTGACGTTTCACCTTTTTACCCATCACAAAAGTGCACAACGCCGCTAAAGAAGTTTTCACTTCAAAAATTAGCCAAACAAATTTGAGATGACGAATCGGAAAGAAATGCAAGCAGGCTTTCATGGCCATATTCACGATTAGAAAGAAAATCCGGGTTAGTAGGCCGTGGTCGAAAAGGAACTTGTAGTAGTAACAAAGTTTCGTTTATTATTATTATTAAAATAATTATTATTGTAATTATTATAAAAATACGTGGAATCTTATAATGTTGAACCACAGTTTTTAGAGTTTATAGTTCATACTAATCATTTGTTTTGGAAATAATCTCAACATGTCAAACAACAAAATATCTTTATTGTTCGAAAAAAATTCAATTTCAAAGAGACATAGGAGATTGATGTCATGTCAAACTATGATGTTCTGATAATATTACAGATAGATGTAATGTCGATGTATATATCTCTTCGACATCAAACTGTAACGTTAGACATAAGTAGGTTAGACATCCGAGGTACGTCGCTAGGACGTCTTATTGACATCTCGAAGCGATATCGCAATATTGATCGTGATATTCCGGCCCATATTATGTGAGATGTGACCATGTTGGCTGGGTATTTATGAGAAATCGGAATTTTTCATTTCCATTGAACCCCACCCTGTTTACAATCCAATAACAATCAATAACAATATCTCAAAGATGAAAATATCTTACCGCCTTTAAGATAGGCATATGACTCAGCGTCTCCTAGATCTAATCGTTTCTTTTCTTCTTTGCTCATACCAGCCAGCATGCTATAAAAAATGTGATAGTTACGATCACCGTCACTTTGAAAAACAAGTCTACTTTTCTCCAAAAGGTACTGATCGATATGAGCGCCCTCTATGTTTCCTGCTTTGTTGAATCGGATGTCGATATACTTTCCGAACCGGGAAGAATTGTCGTTTCTGACGGTTTTAGCGTTACCGAATGCTTCCAAGATGGGATTCGCTTCCAAAATTTGTTGCTCTATCCAAGTGTGCTGAGCGCTCGTAGAAGCTAGGTACTGAAGAATAAGTTTCGTGCTTTCTGTTTTTCCTGCCCCACTCTCTCCACTAAAATGTACGACTATTCGATATACACTGATAAGCCTTTTTCTCAAAATCAGATACCTACCTGATGACTATACATTGGTCCTTTTTAGTGGTCATCATGTTTGTGTAGCTATTGTCTCCGATTGCAAAAATATGAGGAGGCTTTTCCTCCTTCTTTTTGTTTTTGTACTCTTTGACGATAAAGTTTGTGTATATTGGCAGAATTTCATACGGATTTATTGCTACTAACATAGAACCTGTGTATGTCTGAAAAAGTGTAGAAAAATTTAGATTCATAAAAGATATGAAAATTAAGTCATAAGATTGAAATGAAAATGACTGACGATAATAATTGTTGATATCTGATAATTCAGTTGATTTAACAAAAATTGTTTATTAAACACTATTTGAACGTGTTTAGTAATGATGAATAGAATATTGAATTGTTTCAGATCTTCATTAGCCATAGTTTTTAAAAAAAAACGAATAAATTCTCACGTATATCAGTTTTTCATTGTATCTCTTATGTAAATTCCTGAGGATAGCGTATTCTTCCAGTTCTCCCAAATTGATCATATCTTCAACCCCTTTGATAGAAGAGATATGCATTTTTTTGAGAATTTGCCGATTCGAAATGAACGACTCTCTTTTATCATCGTCTTGAATTTTGATTCTGGTCGATTCTATAGCAACTATTTTTCCTCCAATTGGAATGTTGAATTCACTTTCCATCAGGGGTTTCGCCCAGATGTAATCACCCTGTAGTGAAAAATTATTATTTTTAAACATTTATACTCCAACGCTTTTACAATAATCTATACAAGTAAAAATATGTTCGAAATGGTTCAAAATGAAAGAGGTGTTGAAGGTGGCCATTTCTGATAAAAAAGTTTCAATAACATGACGTCCATCTTCATCGTTTTCGAATATTTATTATTGTGATCTTCACAAAAAATGTATACAAGATGTTGGTGTTCTCAGGAGATGAAGAAAACTGAAGAATAGTATTGAAGTGCAGGTGTTTGGTGAAAGTGGATGTTTTGTATTCATTCTACGCCAGACGTTCCAGTTTTACCATTTAAGATAATTTGGAATGGCAACAAGTCCACTACATTTAAGATAATTTGGAATGGCAACAAGTCCACTACTTCTTCACCGCAAAAACTGGTTTAATGGAGCTATTTCTGCCATTTTTCATTTCTACAGTTATTTTTGATGGTTCATTTATGTTTCAGTCGTGTGACTGATCATTATCTATTACTAGCGCATCCGGCGAACGTTAATTAATGAGTCGATTTAGGAATTTAAAATTGATACAAAATTATAGAGTACAATAAAATAAATAGGAATTGATAGTAAGAGTGCACTATTCAGTAAAGCACTTTGTGATATACATCTTAGCTATCAGTTGCGTTTTATTATAACATGTCACTATTATCACTGATGTTTTGCCTTCTTTATTATTATTTTTATTAATGAAGTATCATATTTTAATACTTTTCCCGATTAAGACAAATCCAAAAAGGCAGAAATCATAAAAATTGGTCCAGCCATTCTTTAGAGAATTATTATTTTTATTTTATTGATGAAATATCATATTTTCATACTTATTATCCTATTCCCGACGAAGACAAATCCAAAACAAATCCAAAAACACAAAAATCATAAAAAAATTTCCAGCTGATTTCGAGTTCTTCTATTATTATTATTTCCATTGATGAAATATCATTTTTTAATACTTATTATTCTATTCCCGACGAAGATAAATCCAGAAAAACAAAAATCATAAAAATGATTTAGCCGTTGTTGAGTTATTTTATTATTATTATAAGATATTATTTTTACTGATGAAATATCATTTTTCAATACTTATTCCCGACGAAGGCAAATCCAAAAAATCAAAAATCATAAAAAGTGGTCCAGTCGTTCTTGAGTTCTTTTATTATTCTTTATTATTATTATTTTCATTGATAAATTATCATATTTCAATACTGATTGCCCTATTCCCGATTAAGACCAATCTAAAATCACAAAAATCCTAAAAATTGGTTCAGCAGTTCTTGAGCTCTTTTATTATTATTATCCACTGTAGTGCGCAAGGGTCAGGCCCTATCCCCAGAAGCCCCGATACATTCGGGAGGGCGCGCCAGCATTATCAACCAACGACCACTCCCCACACCGTGGAGTAAGTGATCATTGGGTC
Source organism: Leptinotarsa lineolata (assembly GCA_015342045.1). Lineage (NCBI taxonomy): Eukaryota > Metazoa > Arthropoda > Insecta > Coleoptera > Chrysomelidae > Leptinotarsa > Leptinotarsa lineolata. The sequence goes on along the minus strand of WOGR01001719.1, from coordinate 79 downwards.
CGAGAATCATGTGCCCTGAGCAAACGCAATGAGCCAAAAATGACAGCCTTCTGCATCTGTCCGGCTAAGATTTCTGCCT
>WOGR01001718.1:0-19102 GCA_015342045.1 Leptinotarsa lineolata | reverse complement strand
GGACAAATGTCCAACCTTTCTTCGATGTTCCAGATTATCAAGGTTGCAAGTTATGTTTGCGTCTCCAATCAGGCGGATGGTTCTTTTCTGGATGGAATCCAGCAGCTTAGGGGCGGAGCTCCATTCATGAGATCAATACTCCAAAGAAGGTCTGATCTGAGCTTTATAAAGCGTCAAAAGTTGCTGAGGTGTGTTCAGTTTTCTGGTTCGGAATAGTGTTTCCAGCTTTTGAGAAGCAGCCCGCAACATGATTGCGTCAAGACATATTAGTGTCCATTTTAACACCCAACAAACTTATCAAAGCCGAAAGCGGAATTGTCTGTCCTGACATTGTTATATCCGGTTCAGAGACGTTCATCTTTTTAGAGAAACCCGATGCCTGGGTTTTCATGGCATTGAATTGAACCTGGTTACTTTTACCCCATTCCGAAATTACTACTAGATCCTCATTAAGATATGCAACCTCCTGCTGCCAGTGAAGATGTGCATCCGCAACCGATGTCCTTGTATCCAAATGAAATGACGAGACAAGTGTACTGTCGTCAGCAAATCAATATATTGGGTTCTTCGTTTTTTCCAATAAGTTGTTGATGTACAATTGAAAGAAGGTTGGAGGCAATATGGATCCCTGGGGAACACCAGCGTTGATGGTAAAAGTATTTGAGAGATATATATCGACGGCCACTTGCAGGGAACGTTCTTTCAGAAAACTTGAGAGCCACACACAAAAATGATCCGACAAGCCATAGCATCGAAGTTTGGCCAGCAAACCCTCATACCACACACAGTTGAAGGCCTTAGAAATATCAAGCGCAACAGCTCTTTACTCTCCATGTTTCTCGATTGCTCTCAGAGCGCCTTAAGGATTTTTCTGTATTGCTTGCGTTTTTTCCTTAATAAATCATTCAATACAAGGCTGGTGGTGATTGATGATACAGGTAGATCGGTTCTTTTACCATTTTATACGATGAAGCTGTCAAGTTACCACAGTATGAACTGCTTGACTCTGGGAAGGTTAATAACAGCTTTGCTTATAGATTCAAGAATTTTTTTTTGTTTGCCATTGTCGAGATTGGTACCGAAAAATTATATTTCTACAGATATAATTATGAGAGCGGACTAACTTTCTAATTATTTTCAGTGAGAAGAGGGTCCACAACGTTCAGGATTCGAAGGATGAACATTGGAGATCTGCTTTCCCACCAAACATTACTGTAGATGAACTATGGTTGTACAGAAAGAGAAAACCAAGTGAGTATTAGAAAATTTATACGGCTTTTGTTCCTACTCCTCAGGCGTATGAATATGAAGAAGCCTGAGGAAGCTATTTTACAGTGAAACACGTATTGCTGTTTTGCAAGTCCATCACATACCCAATTCTCAAGTCCCGGGAATTTTCGACAGTTTATTATTTGTGGAATCAAATTTTCGTGTCCAAAATAACTACTAATTCTAAACACCAGAACTGCAACACTCTTTTCAACGCGCTTTTCCCAACCAAGTTGACGTCTTCAGAAGACGAAGAAGACTAATCCCTAACTCTATTTATGGTCTTTTTATATCTATCGAATACATGCTGCTTGATTTTTGAAACGATGTTCATTAGCTCGTTTAATCTGGCATATATATTTTTTGTCACAGTTCTCATAACTTATTTCATATCGTGGGGTGAGTACTACAGCTAGGTAACTGTTTCAGACAATTCACAGGTGCTATTCAAAATTATCAAATCTAGATAAGGTAATCACAAGAGAAAAAATCCCTCAAGTTCTCATATCTAGTTGTTCAACATATTGACTTGTTTGCTGTTTTTATTATATTTGTTACTTTTTTTTTGTAGAATTAGACAATTTTGCAGTGCGTTATCTTCAATACAATAATAGATCGCAAATAAACGATTCATCCACAAGCCTGATTTTTTAAATCGAATATAAAACAAACAAAAACATCATTCTTTCATAGAATACCATATTTGAACATTTAGTATCTAAATCAACATCAAAAATATTCTTACTGCTGAAACTAGGTAAATGGTAGTGAAATGACATTTAATTAAGCCTTCACATTCTACCAAAATCGTGAAAAAACATTAGTTTGAATAATCCTCGAAACAGCTGATTTGTAGTTACCTAGTTGTACTATTCACCTCATATTTCCGATTTTTTTCCAACATCTTATCAGTCAGCTAACTTAACATTTTTTGAAGTGGGCCAGAAGTTTAGAAGGATCTACCTACATGTTCAATTTTAAAAAAATGCAATCTACTTCTTTAGTGTATCTTCGTTCACACGGAAGGACAATCAAGTTTGAATAAATTCATTACGAGATTCACAAAGATTTCTAATCAACTTATCTACTGTATTTGTTGCTTTTAGAACAGGGACAACAAAACAAGCTTTGTGTTGTGGACAATGATGTAAACTGTCAGGACTATATCAAAGAGTACTGGTATTGTTTCTATGGACATCAAATTCTAGACTCTGGTTACTTTTAATCACTAAAACATGCAAGAATGATAATTTTCTGTTTTTTCAATTCCACATGTAAAATTCAATATTCGTGAATCTGTTGTAAAGAGTTGAAACAATGTCCTCTACTTAAGATTTCTTTGTGTTAGTAATTTTTGATGCAGGAAGTCATTATCCTTCTATTTATTGAAGTAATTTCAATTTTTGCTCCCTTTCCCGCAAGAGTTCATTCATCTCCTTATGATTTTTGGATGACATTCAAAACAAGTTTAATAACATCTTCATTGACGTTTTGGGGGAGAGGGGGAAGTTTTGACCCCTATAACCTCCCCTAACTACGGCATTGCCTTCATTATTCTATGTTTATATTAAAGCGTTGTATAAATAGTTAGAGTCAAAGAACATAAAAAATCAATGCTTCAGAAATTGCCGATGGAAAAATGCCATTTTCTCCAATGGGTTATTTTTTTCTTCTTTATTGTATACTTGGTAACAAAACCTTTCACAATTTCCAAATCGTTATCACTGAAAAATCAATAGTTGATGAGAAATGATGATTCAAAAAGGTGAAAGAAATGTGGTTGTTGTCACATAGTGACTAGCCCCTTTAAAAAAGTGTCGTATATTTTTTCAGGTATTGCGTGTTTGGGAGACAATTTGAAAATAGGAGAAGGCTCTTTTCAGTTTTTGAAAACCGAATATAGAAGACGATTCAAAAATTTTTATGAAACACTGAAGACTCTAAATGAAGAACAGGTGAGCATTTACTAATGAAGCAATTGTGTCAATCCAATGATTAATTTTGTGGTATTTGAGAAAACATCGATGTTTGTTGTTATTGTAGAGGTTCATTAGCCTATGCCTAAGCTTATACAGAATATAATGTTTTTTAAATTCAAATCGAACGATCATGAGATTGTGAAAACTTTTATTGAATTATAAAAAAGTGTTAGTCATGTCAAAAAAGCTAAGTGTAAAAAAATAACCAATCATTTTTTTATTCTTTGGGCAAATTTATGAATACAATTTATGGACTAGTTATAAACGATTTATATTACGCAGAGGCCAAACTTACACTTCCGCGTGGCTCCGTTACAATAGTGATATATACCAAGCAGTTCAGAAATGACAAAGACTCAAAAAAATTGATATATTCAACAATTCCCATTTTAAATAGAAACTCATTTGAAGAGTCGGTTTTGTCATGAAAATGTCTTATGAAAGTAGGTATTTCTTTATCGAATAATAATTTGACCACAATTTTTTTCTCTAATATTGCTGGGTAACAGATTTCAAACAGATTTTTTGAACAGATGTGATGCGTGGAATCAATAATCAATTATCTCTTGATTTCTCAAAATGAACACTGAATAGTTCAATCAAGATGTGATTTATCCCTGGAAAACTCTCTTTGAAAATAAAAAGTTGTGAAAGTTTTAGATTGTTTCAAAAGTTTTGTCCGTTTCCATGAACCTACTTTAAACTGTTATATCTCAGTGACTATCTATTCAATTGGATCGAATTGAGCGCCATTTGAATCAGTGTCCTTTTGCCAACGTAACACGAGTCACTTTATTCCGTCAGCATTAAAATTATGTGCTCGGGATTCGATGAAGTCGATGAAGGCCGTTTTCCCTGGTCCTGATGCGCGAAGGTTCCACCGGTCAGAAAGTTTTCGAAGTGCTTGAAAAGATGATAGTCAGTTGGCTAGAGGTCTGGGGAGTATGGTGAATGGGGCAGAATTTTGACGCTCAATTCGTTTAATTTTTGGACGGTGATTTGCGAAACGTGCTGACGGGCGTTGTCGTGGGGCAGTATTGGACTTGTTCTGCTGCCCAGTGCCGGCTGCTGCTGAAGAAATTTTTGGTACATTTCGTCGATTTCCTCACAATAGCACTCTGCTGTGATTATTTGGCTCGGTTGCAGAAAGTTGTAGTGAATTTCATTAGCCGCTGTGCACAAAACAGAATCAATGTATAGAGTACAACATTCTCTATCGATCAGCGTGACAAATTTTGAAATAACCTAATAACTACCTATCAGTTCGAAAGTGATAACAAAAATATAGTTTCGCAGGGTATATTATCTTCAATATTGAATTTTGTGAAAAGAAAGCTTTGATAACGAAATTTCAGGAATTTATAGTACCAATAGTATTGGGCCCTGGTTTCTTATGAAATTACAACGTGAAATCTATAAAATGAAGTTTCCTTTTGAAAAGTCAGAATGTTTTTAAAATTATTGAATACTACAGTATTTCTGCCAAATGATTCTTAAACAATGAAAGAACATATTCATTCAAAATCTTCTGAGAAGAATTACTCAGTTGATTAAATTTCGTTCAAAAATAATTTTGTGTGATCATAAGCGTAACTCATTCAAACTGTTATATACGTTCTCATATTTTCAGAGAGAGCTTTTCACAGGGAAATCAAATGTGAAATAAAATATAGGGAATTCCAAGAGAAAATAGTTTTCAAGTTTTCATTCACTCAACATTAAAAATGAAGTTTTTGCCCAAATTATTCCTTGATATTGGAAAAGATGCATTTTAAAGACATTTTCACAATGGAATAGAATTTTCAAATGACTATTCATTGAAAATGGAGGCAATTGAATATATCCATTTCTGTTGAATATAGATGATAATTATATACTCAAACATTCTTATATTTTATAAAAATACTTTTCTGGCGGAACTCGAATTTGGAAGGCAATACAGGTTTCTTCATTTGATAAACCTAACTTTGATACCATGGTATTCAAAAGATACTTTAATATGAGACTTTTACTAAACAGTTTTACAAAAACCCAATTCAGACTTTACTAAAGTAAAGACACGTCTGAAGAAACCATTGTATGGCGAAACACGTGTTGAGTTCGTAAAACTGTTTAGTGAAAGTCTCACAATGAAGTGTTTTTTGAATACGTTAGTTATGAATTTTCATCAACTATTGGCCAATTCCATCATATATTCGATACTTTGATACTTGATGAAAATTGATAACACTATTCACGATAATTAAACAATTTTCACACTGTTAACTTTACTGAAGACGCTCTTTTCTATAGCGATGTTGATATCGTGAAAATTATTTCAACATCATGGATTGAATATTAGGAAATATGATGAAGTCCCTAATGCATCGATATCTAAAACTTCACTTCCTCATCTGAAACTTCTAATGGGAGCTCGATTTGACACACACTGTAAAGCTTATTACTTTCGTCAACAAAATAAATCTCTTCTTGGTAAACACTTCACATAATCTAGCTCATGAAGTGTTTTTTTTATTTTGATAATTGTTCCTTGTGAAATAGGAGGCAATTTTGGAATCTTATGATGAAATATTCAGCATTTGGCTATGTTCTTGTTATGTCCGTGTTTCTGATCAACATCAGGTTGGTTATACGATGAATTTCGGTTAAATAATGCATTTCAAAAATCACTTCTTCAATTCTGAACCATTTGCGGATTCCATCAATTGCTATTTCGTTAACAACATATTAATCTTTTGCTATTATCTCCGAAGACATGTGAAAAAATAAATGCGGTCAATTATCTTCAATTTTGAAATGCCTGTTTTTTAAAACTGAACAATCAACATTTCTATCAACTCCAATACATTTTGAATCATTCATTTTTCAAAATTCGTTTCTGTTATGGAAATATGAATTTTAATCCACACTGTATATCTAAAACGATGAATGGATTATTTATGTCTCACAAATAATGAATTTGTATTGTTTCAGAAAGATCTTTTAACGACCTCGTCGATAAGACCACAATCCTCACTGAAATTGGAAGGAACGCACGATTTCCAATCGAATTACAATGAATCATTCAGGAAACATTCCACAGAAAGTTTGAGTGATCCTGTTCATGAAATAATTGATGGGAAGCACATGGAAAATGAGACTGCTAACAGGCACGTATATCGATAATTATTCAAGCTGTCAACTAGAAAAACAAATATTGAAAATATCGTTACTGAGAACAGCGAACAGCAAACTAAATAAAAGAAACTGTTATTATAAAAAAACTAAGATAGAGAGTTCTTGATTCATAGAAAATAAATATGTGATGACGTAAATAAAGAACAACTAACATCTTTTGAATATCTAAGAGTAGACATGGACAGTAACGAGAGTAAATAAATCGAAATCAACAACAGAATAGAAATATATTGATGGATTTAGCCGTTACTACGTAGAAGGAAATCATCATTTTATTTCCGTTAACCAGTTGTCGCACCCCTATGAACGACAACTCTTAGAAATCTAAACTTGTTTGAGCTTAGGACTAACGAGGTCTTATCTTTTAACGTGTTATTCCTAACACTGTTGCAGAATCATTCCAGCTTCAACTAGATAAATTCTCTCGAGAAAAATATCTGGTTGAGGTTGAGATCGAACCCACGACCTTCCGATAGTCAGTCGGGTGCACTACCACCTAGCCAATTTCACCAATTGAAACTTCCTGTTTTTTGTCCGTTGTATTCCTTTGAAAATGTCCTTTCAGGACGAAACTGCAGTAACATTTGTTACAAATAAAAGTGGTACAGAAACATAGGAAGTCTTGATTCACATTTTTCAGAATAGCAATAAAAATTACCATGTACTGTATAAAGCATTTAATAATGAAAGAGATATTACAAGAAAAACGAAGATTCATGTTTTCAAGGCAATATACAGGCCAATTTCAACATTCGATAGTCAGTCATGATTCTGTGCCAAAAGACTGAAAAGCAAAATAAAAGCTGTCTTGAAAAAGTATCTCAGAAGGACCAGAGGCGTCACAAGGAAAGATGGAACAAGGAATACGAAATGAGGAAATATTAGAAATACAATCAACCCTGGAATACATTGAAATGAGAGAACTAGCGTTGTGAAGCCATTTACAAAGAATGAATAACACAAGAAAGACAGAACAGAAATGAAAAGCGAAAACACTAAACAAAAAAAGAGGAAGACCAAGAAAGACGTGGAACTGAGTCAAAGGTGAAATATCACACAAGACCGCATGATTAGATATTACAATGAATTTGAAGTGATGTATTATAAAAACCTGACACTATAATTGTGGTGACCAGATCTGGAGAGTATATGGATATAGTTTTTACAGTTACTTCAAAGACGGTGTTGTTTGATCCCAAGGTATCCGGTATCAAGAGGATATATGATACTGGCTATCACTAGAGCTGTTCCTAGAATAAAACGATTGTTTCATGACTGGCTAATCAGGGGGTCTACCGAGATTTGGGTAATATCGAAAGAAGACCAAATCTAACTTGTTTGTCTAAACCACTGCAGTTTATTGGTGTCAATTTATCAATTTTGCAGAATCCAGTTGACTCAATACCAATGTAAACTTTGTAATACTTAGCAAAAAGCTATATATGTTAATATACATTCTAACTTCGGGAAAAGATAGATATCTTCAATTCTGAATTTTCAAACGTCGGTCCTGTGTCTCATACAATGTAAGATTATGGCAAGACCGAAGAGTGTTTATATAAACAAAATTCATCGTCGTGTTTTGAAAAGATGCTGAGTGAGATATATTCGTCACGTAGACGAAATCACCCAGGATGTTGATATGGGCACAATCAGTTTCCGTTTTGTAAGCTAAGCGAAATAAGTTTTCTGATGACCTCCGTCGCACGTTGGGATGCTTAAGAAGAACGTATGTTATATGGAGATTTGAATATAAGAAAGCTGTGTGCAAGATGGGTGCAGCGTTTGCTTACACTCGAGCAAAAACAGAGCCTTGAAGATGTTTCAATTGAGTGTTCAATGAAGTTTCATTCTTGCATCGCTTTATAATATTGGATAAAACTTGGGTCCACCATTTTGCACCCGAGACAAAAGAACAACCAAAACATTGGACTCAAAAGGGAGAATCGGCTCCAAAGAAGGCGAAGACCGTTTTATCCGTAGGCGAGGTCATGGCGTTCTGAGAGCGGTGCCTGTGCGAAAGTTGTGATTCACATTGGATTTGAATTGTTGGAGATTAAATCCATTTGGAAGAACGTTCTCAGTTTTCGCAGTTTTCCAAATGAAAGAGTTTTTAAACAGTAAAGTTCGATGTATTCTGTGTTGAACCTCCAAACAATGAGTAGCCACAGTCCGTTGCATATTTCTGATATGTACCGCTCTTGCTGGAATCAAATCTGCAAAGTCCCTTGAACACTTTCCGTGAAAGTACCTATGAAAGAGAGACAAATCTCCAACCTCTCTTCGATGTTCCAGACTATCAAGGTTGCAAGTGATGTTTGCGTCTCCAATCAGGCGAATGGCTCTTTTCTGGATGGAATCCATAAAAGAGCAGTTCAGGGTATGGAAAAAACCGATGCTTGGGTTTTCGTGACATTCGAAATCACTTCTATGTCCTTATTATGATATGCAACCTCCTGCTGCCGGTGAAGATGTGCATCCGCAACCAATGTCCTGGTATCCAAATGGAATGACCAGACAAGTGTGCTGTTGTCAGCAGAGCAATATATTGGATTCTTCGTTTTTCCCAATAAGGCGTTGATATACAATAAAAAGAGGGTTGGAGGCGATATGGATTCCTGAGGAAAACCAGCGTTGATGGTGCAGGGAAAGTTCTTTCAGGAAACTGGAGAGCCATGCACAAAAATGATCCGACAAGCCATAGCAACGAAGTTTGGCCAGAAACCGAGAATCAAGCGCAACAGCTCTTGATTCTCGGTTGCGTTCTTCCAAATATGGGTGATATACGATAGAAGGTCGCCTGTTGATCTTTGTTTCCGAAAGACATGTTGATGATCGCTCAGGACATTGGAGCCTTCCAAATATTTAAGGATATGGTGGTTCACAGATTTCACCATAATTTTTGATATTACTGTTAGCAAAGTTATTTGGGAGATTCTTATTACCCTTACTGGGAAAAGGCTGAACGCGAGCAATCTTCCAACAAGAAGAAAAAACACTTTTCTTCTAAGACAGGTTGAAACGTCTGCAAAATACTGGTGCGAGTTCATTTGCGCATTTTCTAAGTACGATGACGGGCACTTCATCAGGCGCCTTGTTAATATTGAGCTGTTTCGGAATTCTCATGACTAGACGTTGTCGAAAAGATATTTCCGGCATTGTGGATTCCAGTGTGGGAATAGTGTGGTGCTTTTCCCAGAAAATCGACTGTGGAGTGAGACGCAAGTTGTTCAGCTAGTAGATTTGCTCTTTCTATGTCTGTTGTTGCAATTTAACCATCCGCTTGTGTTAGTATGCACGGGGATTTTATTGAAAAATAAATACATTTTTTTCCCAAATTTTTGTGTTCTTTTTCTTGGGCCGGGTAGATATTTCTGGGACCATCCTCGTATAAATTGCGATGAGTGTTGGTGAATAATCTGTTCTTTCCCGCCCACTATAACAGAATATTGAGTTGCGGTTTTTATGGAGAAAGCTGATTCACAGCTTTTGATTTCAGCTGGTAACTTTCCGCAAAAAAGTGGAGTTGCTCTATAGCGAAAATAATACATTCTTTCAATAGTGACGCTATAGAACAATATACGAGTATAATCGAGGCAAATTCTAATTTGAAATTGTTGTGAAGGTGGCACGCATGGTTGGAATTGGTTTCCTTCAGTTACAACTTCTTTTTTGGTCAAAAATTTTTGTGTTCAAATATCTTTAAGTCCTTCCTATAAAAAGTTCAAAGTACCTTCGACATTAACTAAGACAGAAACCTAATCGTTATTTTTACTTTTCTCTATTTGTCAGGTTCCAGTTCCCGGAAATTCACACTTTTCCTTGTCTCACAATTTTACATTATGAAAGCGAACTCATGCATGTATGTTGCTGGAAACTATAACAATCATTGCCATTAAGAAGAGAGATAGGGTTATAGACGCACCCTCGCTAATGGATGATCGCTCGTAAAGGAAGTATGAGCCCACCGAAGCCAATCATCTTGAAAGTTTCCTTTGAATATTTGATCGATTTCTCATAAATTTCAGTAGTTAAGATATTTACCTTCTCAAAGCAAATGCAAATCTCAGAAGTTGCTCGACTTCCATCCAGTTTGGTCACGAAACCTCTGTCTAGCGTAATATTCATAAATTCTTTTCTCATTCACTTTTCTTTTTGATTCAGTGTTCTAGATCCAGGCGAATGTAGGGTGAGTGAAATATTTTTATGTACTGCTCGATAAAATGTTCATTCTGTTTGTATGCATTGTATTGCGAAGTACTTAGCATTTTAATGAATATTCATTTGGATATCCGATTAAATTACAGATGTGACATCCAGGATTGATCGATGTCCCCATTAAAAGGTCAATACACTTTTTAAGCAACATTATTTTTGTAGAAATAATAATAATGATATTGATTACTTTATTTATTCATTTGAACGGTTTCACACAACATAATAATAATAATATTAGGTGAATGAAGAAAAATGCAAGTGCAAAAGCACATGCTTTGCATGACAGGAACCATACAATTTCGAAAATTTGGTAAAACACAGTTAAAATATACAGATAGAAAATAAACCTATGAAATTATCGATAGTAAAAAAGATACATAAGAGTTTGAGAGATAACTATCGCTAGTGGCAATTTCAGTTACACAACGTAAAGTACCATCTAAATAATACCTGGAAAGATTAATACATACATATATACTAGTATAAAAAATAATTATGGAAAGATTAATAAATACCTATATACTAGTATAGAAAATAATTAGAACACAATAAATATATATTATAGTGTATGGTTTCCTAATTGAAATGTTAGAATCATGTACATTGAATTCAAGTATTCTGTCAACAAAATCGGAAACTACTATCCTAGGTTGAAAAAAAATGAATATTCTTAATTTTTTTTGAACAAGTGAATCATTCGGAAAATACTAATTTCCTCAGGAATAGTATTACACAGTGTCGGAGCCAGGTAAGTATATGAGTGTTGGAAAATTGTTTTTTGTGTCCGGGGAATAACATGATAATTTTTTCTGCGGGTGTTGTGTTAGTGGGTCGACAGAGCGAAATTTTTGCTCTTACGGTAATAGATGATAATATTAGAGTAAAAGAGTTGGCGAATATCAAAAACTCGTGCTTCGTTGAACAGAGTTTCAGTTGAGGCGGTTTCGACGATATTAATTTCAGAAACCTGTTTTGGATCATCTCAAGAGGGCAGAGGTGCGTACGGTAGATTCCCCCCAACAAGTGATTCCGTAGGTCAGGTGACTCGCCACAAGTGCATGGTACAAAATTTTGAGGATGAAGTTCGTTAATATTTTTACCAATGATCTGAATTCAAAAAGTATTCAGCGCAACTTATTACAATTATACTGAATATGAGCATCCCATTTAAGACGTGAATCTATAATTACTCCTAAGTATTTAACTTTAGTTTCGGGATGTGTTACATGTTGATCAATTTTCGATCAAAACCAGATCCCATTCAACTACATGTTCCAGTTGCTTCCAGCTATTTGCCTTGTAAAAAATGGCTGTGTCATCTGCGAAGCCCAATATTTTACCTCTGCTCCTGATGGAATATAGTCCATTAACATATATGTTGAATAAAATTGGCCCCAGAACTTTGTCTTGGGGGGATGTCTATTACAGTTTCTCGTGTATCACTCAAAATGTCATCAATTTTTACACACTGAAGTCTACTGGCGAGATAGCTCTTGAACAAGTTCAGAGTATCACCTCTTAAACCAAAGTCTTCTAGTGTTTTCAGGAAAAGGCTGTAGTCAACTGTATTGAATGCCTTCGACAAGTCAATAAATATGCATAGGCATGGTTTATTCTCATTAAGAGCAGATGCCATTTCTGAAGTAAGAGCTAAGATTGCGTCTTGGGTAGATAATTGTTCGTTAAACCCAAATTGACGGTCAGATATATCTGAGACATTTTTTAATGATCTTTTCAAATACTTTGTACAGGTGTGTAGTGAGTGATATGGGTCGGTAGTCGATAATGTCTGTCCATCGCCTTTTTTAAATAATGGCCAGAAACCATTTTCCATACATTCATCAAAAATGAATGCCAAAGACTCCTGTATATAAAAATAGATGGACTTCAGTATTTCAGAACAGATACCGTCGATTCTAGCGGACTTCTTTGTTTTCAGCTCTTTAATAACCTTTTTGATCTCATTTCTGTTAGTAGGAAGAAGGAAAAAAAATTGAAACAGTTTCAGAGTTATGTGAGATATGGCGTTATCGAGTTTTATCCAAAAAAATCACTCAAAAATAGCATAAATATGTGTCTCATTTACTTTTTCCTAGAAGCAAGAAAGGTGTAGAACATTTAAGTTCTCACCTTAAATAGATCATATTTTATATTGTCAGACTTATATACTATAGTATGTTGTTACAAACTCCCCTTTTGAAAAATAGAATTGTAATCTCTGGCGTAGAATAAATCCAGCAACAAGCATTTTTCCACTAACTGAAATCCCAACACTCTATGTGATGAAAATATTTATAGGGAAGCTATCCAAATATATAAATATAAAAAGAATTTCAATAGAGCAACCACTGAAGTCAACCGCTTATGTCGATGACAAAAATGTTTATATGACAACTATATTTTTCTAATGCCATTGTACACTGAATGATTCTTTAATGTTGGAAAACTTCCTTGTTTATGGCGACTGACTGAATAACCCAAAACTCAATTTGTTTAACATATGTTGCCTTTTGCATGAGGTATATAACAATGAAACAATAGGAAAAAACATACACATACACAAACAATATTTACTAATCATAAATAATATTAAAATAGACAAGAAAAATGTTACTAATGAAGGTCGAAGTTCTTCAGATAATGCATTCGATTGTCAGCTGCATGAGGAACCCGCAGAACCACCTCGATATCCCCAATAACATTGAATTTATCCATCTGTGAACATCTGCATAATATCAAGAAGTTGAGAGCGTTCGTTCTTAATGAATAAATTATGAATTTAATCAAAATATCTAGGCAACCACTCCTAATACACTATTCCTTCGCTTATGTCTTTGCGTATACTCGCATATTCTATTTTTATCACAATATGTGTCATGAAATAAATCCTTGTAGAGATCAGTGAAATTTTGAAAAACAATAAATTGCCTATCTATCTAAAGATCAAGTTATCCTGTTTATTGTAATTTGTTTGTCAATGCCAATATGCTCTCCGATATTTTTTTTTAATAAAAAATGTGATCATATTTCAAAAAATTCAACTTCAAAATCAAAATTTTCGGTACACCAATCATTCTGGTTTGCAATCGAAGTTTCACAACCATACAATAATAAACTAAACTGTCGCACTCTTCCCATTAACTTGTTAATGCAGGTCCTTATCTGCATGTTTCTTGTCAACAGGTTTTCTGATCCAGTCTCGTGTAATAGATTTCAAGCACCACCATAGCTGGTGGTGGAGTCGCTGATCCTCTTGCCTATAATTTCTGAGTTTCCAACTACCACTATTGGGTCAATCTATTTCGGTTTGCCAGTTTCTTCAGTTAAACATCACTCACAGACAACTATTACTTTCATCTGTCTCGTATTTACGAGGATAGGTTCATTACCTATGTTTGAGATGTCGAATTTATTTGACATAATAAATTGGTGATAGTTTCACCCCAGGTTAGAAGTTACGCATTGGCAATATCTAGCTGGTGATAGTTTTCAAAGGAGGTATGCTGATTCAATGACAGTTTCCTCAGGTATTTCCTTACTACTCATCTCTAGTTAGACAGCGCTGTCAAGTCCTAGGTACAAACATTCTTAGCGGTAGTGTACTCAATCTTTTTCGGATAATTAAACATATTCCTTGGTTATGAGGTTGTATTATAAATTGATTTCCCAAGGATCTTCTTCAATCCAGTAATTGTTTTCTTGTAGACCGAGGGTTTTTCATGAGATCAATATTCACCTTTTCCATAATCTTTGGAAGATTCGTCAAAGTCCCCTTACTATATTGTAGATTGGCTAATACAACCCTCACCAGAAGCCGGAGGAGTCGTTCAAAGAATCCAATAGCTGTATCAAACCAACCTGGAGAAATAAAATGGAATTTCGATACTTTTCGTACTGAACACGCCAGAATAAAATATTCTAAAATGAAAAATTTGTTATAATAACTTCAGCTTATAGAATTCTGCAATATTAGTAGAACAACTATAATGATGCTAATTTTTTCTTGTTTATTTCCATATTTTACTGAAATATGATTGGATACTCTCTTTCTCCAGGTTATCCACTTCTTTGGAATTACTTGGTGGACCTGAGAAATTCTCTCGAAGGCGACGTCTACATAAGAGACTCACAAACTTGGAAATTCAAGGAGATTATTCCCATATCACCGAACACGCGGAAAAATTCATCGAATATCTATTAAAAGAAAGAGCAAAGTTGTGCAGGACGCCAACAACTCTAAAACTGGAAGGGAATATGGAAACAAAGACTGAAACTAGCACGCAGTATATAAATTTCGACAAATTCGATAGAGCCCCACTCTGTAAAAAATTCACACAGCTACACTTAGAAGGAAATTTGGATATTCTCACTGAAAAACAGGAAAAGTTTGTGCCATTTGAAATTTCCAAGAGGCCACCGCTAGTAAAAAAGTCGACAAATCTACATTTAGAAGGCGATCAATTTCTGATTCCGGAATACAGACATCAATACGTGTTCTATAATAGCTTAGAAAGGCCAAAATTGATCCTACCGCTCAACAATTTGAAGCCTGGAGGTATGTTTGAAGACGAAACAGCTGGTAAACAGCACGAAAGAAACATGCATCCTCTTATCCCGTTTCTGAGAGATTCTGATGGCAAGCATGATGATAATGAAGGCAAAAGACGCAGGCATGTTTCAACAAGTTCTCACTTCGGTAGCGGATTTTTAGGAAGTGGAACCACTGGCAACGTTCTAACTAGAGTATCTTCACATCCCAACCTGGGAACAAGCCAAGCAATCGAAGATGGCTCAAGCATAACAAAAAAATTGCATCAACAGAATGCCTACATAGATTATGATTCTGATAAGAAGCCACCAGCGAGTAGGAGAAGTAGGAAAGAAGGATCGGGTTTGAGTTATATGAAAGGGGATGGCGCGATTGACGCAAAACCTGAATATAGTAGAGCTTTTGTGGATTTTCCAAGGCAAAGACCATCTGTTAGGAGGCCTACAGGTCATCTGATTTCTACTGGAGAGGTATTGTACTTTATTACCGTTATAATACAGTTTGGTTACTAAAACTTTTCACAAACTGTTTGTTATTCCTTAATATCATCTTTTTACCAATTAACTTCTTCCCCTCTTCGTTCAGTGCGATAATTTTTCATATAGAGCAACACAAAAGTCAATACCAAAGAAATCGAGAGACATCTACGACAGAGACCATGACAATTTATTGAACTAGATGGAAAAACACTGTGTAATATATATTAATGAAACTGTTCAGATTGGACATTTTGGAAATCTCATAGAAACATTTTTTAATGATAAATAAGAGTCTTAACGGAATTAGACATTTTTAATGAACAAAGTTGAATCAATATTATATGAATTAGAGGGCTGTTTGAAACATTTGTTTAAAATCTGTTTTTCTGCTAACCAGCCGTCGCCCCCAAAGCGAGCTTACGATTAACGAGGTCTTATCTTTTTACGTGCAACTCCTAGTAAGGGCAATAGATTCTTCTGAACATACTAGTCACCCACGTAGAAGATAGGAAATGAGTTTTCTTGGTGGAGAAAATGAAGTGGTAGCTATTTTTATGAACCTAAAGAGGCATTCAATTCCGTTGATCATAGAATTCTTTAGAAAAAGTTACAAGCCATCCGAATCAGAGGGATAGTGAATTTATTCAAGCCAGTCTCAACTTACCTACACTGTAGGTTAATGGACTGACACCAATCAGAAAACAACTACTCCCCGCGTTGGATTATATCCGACAGGTGTCAGTGCAGGATACTTCACTGAAGTTATTCCTGCATATGCTGTTGGCGATACAACTGAACAAAATTGATTTTCAATTATTGGAACACACTCGCAGACCGGTTTCGGGCTGTTTGGCCACTCGTCAGTGCAAGGCAGTGTCTATCATCAACATGAAGTTGATGATTTCCGATAATTAAAATTCGAATTCCTTTCAGAGTATAATTCATCGAACTAGGCAGAAGCGAACAAACAACAGCAAGTTTGTCATCGCCCCATCTGTCCGAGAACGAAGTAACCAACCGCATATTCGAATTTTGCCCAATTCCTCGTATAAGGAAGAAAACTACAAACTTGCTGTTGTTTGTTCGCTTCTGCCTAGTTCGATGAATGATACTCTGAAAGAAATTCTATTTTTATTATCGGAAATCATCAACTTTAGGTTGATGATAGACACTGCCTTGCACTGACGAGTGGCCAAACAGCCCGAAACCGGTCTGCAAATGTGTTCCAATGATTGAATATCGATTTTGTTTAATTGTATCGCCAACAGCATATGCAGGGATAACTTCAGTGAAGTATTCTGCACTGACACCTGTCGAATATAATTCAAAGCCCTTCGTGTATTAGCCAGAGAAGTAGTTGTTTTCTGATAGGTGTCAGTCCATTAACCTACAGTGTAGGTAAGCTGAGACTGGCCTGAACAAATTGTTCTTTTAGGAAATTCGATTTTGAGCCAGTTTTCAAGCATGCTCACCCAATTCGTGTGTTTGGATTCGATTTTATACTTATACATAATGTTTGTTGAGTTAAATTATCGTGTAAAGTATGCTATATATGTAAACGACATTTGCAAATGAAAACAGAACTATTACAAAAACACAATTAACGAGGACTCGAAAATATATGAACCTTGGTTCATATATTGGTTACTCCAATATTTTTGTCAATTAAAATCAAAGTGAGTTTCTTTTTTGATAAAAAATGAGCCTAATATTACAATATATAAAGTAAGAAACTGAAACAAATGACCCAAATAAAAATCATTGGTGTTTATATTGATAAAATGGGATTACATATTGATACTAGATGTCGTAAATTGAAGACAACAACATTTTTTTTGGTTATCAGGTTCTTGGTCGAATTATACTTATTAAATGTGTGGGTATT
This sequence comes from Leptinotarsa lineolata, assembly GCA_015342045.1. Classification (NCBI taxonomy): domain Eukaryota; kingdom Metazoa; phylum Arthropoda; class Insecta; order Coleoptera; family Chrysomelidae; genus Leptinotarsa; species Leptinotarsa lineolata. The sequence continues at coordinate 1,546 of WOGR01001718.1, read as the reverse complement.
ATGCAAGAGGCTGACAAAAATGACTATGAATATTCTCGGAATCACAAGTTGAAATGTAAGACCTCGTTTATCCTTAGCTGCCACAAGTTTCGACTTATGAGGGTTGTTGTTTGTAGGGGGTCAATAGCTGGTTAACGGTAAAACAGATCGTAAGAGATTGTCGGTTTTATGTGGGTTTGGCCAAATACTATTGAGTAGATATTCAGAAAATAGTTTTTTGATCAAATATTTTGTAATTTCCTTGATGAATTATCATTTATTATTGAACTAATATGACATGGCATATATTTCATTTTTCTACTCTTTCAGACAGTTAGAATTTGTAATTATCGCGTTACGTGTTCATTTACGATTTGAAGGACTAAAATATATTTGAAAGAATTAATTTCACTGTTCGAAATACAGAAACTTCCCGATAAAATTATGTTTTTAGGGTCAGTACGTAACGGAGAAAAATGACAAATTCATTCCTCATGGAACCGTGGAGAAAACCGAGTCTTGCAGAAGGAAGCCGGAACTGAAGATGGAAGGACGTTTCGAGTGCCAACCTGAGTATAGAAAAGCTTACATTGATTACCTCATCAGAGAGAAGAAACCACCTTTAGTTAAGGTGACAAGGGCAGTGGAGGAAACTGATGCCAACGATGTGGTGGATCCCAGTCCTAGTGAAGTCGTGAGGTACCTGATTGATTTATCTCGCATCATCAATAAACAAAAACTTATTTATGGGCAAATGAACAAAAGAGTATGTTTGTATTCAGTATCAGACGATGTGATTTGACTTTAATTTCACCTTTCAACAAATAGTGTGATTTTGTATCACTGGATTTTCGGAAAAATATCGACGCGGTTGATATCTACCGAATCTATTGTGTCTATTTATCACTTTATTATCGTATCTCTCATGGATTAGATATTAGGGCATCGCTCCTACTTGGTTTCAAAATTATATATCAGTTCACATTCCGTTAGATTTCTGTTTTCAGAAGATATGTCAAAAAATGGTCTGGTGTGAGAAGTCAATGACACTGAAAGAAAATCGAATAGAAATTGAAGATAAAGTCAATATATACATAGCTTAAAATGGAAAATTGTTTTAACTCCTCTTGTGGATTCATGCTTTCCATATGTTGAATATCATAGACTTCAAAATAGTGTAGGGGAGATATCTCCATCTTTTTTTGAAAATTCTGTATCAATTCTAGTGAGACTACAGAGAAAGCTGGGAAAACTGAACCCACCACACCAAAAAAGAGACCGACAAACCTGAATGTCCTTTTACCGCCTTCTCCAGCGCCTTCATCTCATTCGGCCAAGATTCGTTCTCCAAGAGTTACAAAAAAAATTTATCCCAATTCGTCACCACGAGTTGAGGCAGGTGATTTCGGTCTCAGTCAGTCTTCTCTCCGTCCTAGGAAGATTTCGCCTAGAAGATCTCCGACACCTTCTCCTAGAGTGGAAAGCAAACGCGAAAATAAAAACATTTCTACAGGTGTTGTTAAAGGTAAGGTATCAACTGTAGATTTTGGAAGCATGGTAATTATAT
>WOGR01001717.1:0-19108 GCA_015342045.1 Leptinotarsa lineolata | reverse complement strand
AGAATAAATTCTGAAAGCCCATACATTTGGCATCAATGGGTAATAATCGTTCAGTTTTGGATCACGATTCAAGCGTTAGATAGACGAAACTCCGAATTCTCAGTCTCCACATTCCGTTTTGTTGTATTTAGCTGGATAACCGCAAGTATTCTACAAATTTTGCAAAAAAACATGTTGGCCTAAATCACTCACTCTTCCCCGAGTATGAGGGTTGTTGTTTGTTACAACTAGAAAAATTGAAAATGAGTTTTTTTTTATATTGGGATTGCCAATGTGCTTTCAGAATTTATTCTCTTTTCAACTTTGAACAAATTTTCTTTTTTTCTGTCAAGAAAAAGCTGATTTTTATTATATAGAAGATACATTTTTCTTGAGCGCATAATCATGGGATTATTTTTGGGAATGTTAAGAATCATACGTTGAAAGGTAAAACCGTGTTAATCTTCAGATTGCCCGAATTTCGACTCTTGAGGTTTGTCGTTCGTAAGAAAACGACAGATGTTAGCGGTAAAACCATAATTTTTTCCGTTAGAATGTTGAATATGGGAGCATATATAAGAAAACGGTTTTCAAAGGTCAAAAGTGGCTCAAGTCAAAAGGTGGCTACTTTCTCTCTCTCTCTCTCTCTCTCTTTGTTCATTGAGTGAGGTGGCGGAACTGAAATTGAGAGGGTTTTATATGAGAGAGTATTTGATTTCCTCAACATTTTATTATAAAACTCAGAGGAATTATGTTAATTGGAATATACTCTCCATATATTTTACTCATAGTGCCAATTTTAATTGCTCTATATGGCTTTCAAATGGCTCCAGAGAACTTATTTTCATTCAAATAAACTTTTACATAGAGAATTGACTCTCTCTATCTGAAATATAATTAAACATACTAAACATTAGTTAGCTGATGACAATGTCCTATAAAAGTCTAATAGAATCAGATCAATATGGACACTAATAAAATATAAACATGATAGCATGGCAGAGTACAAAATTATTATGAACATAAGGATCAAAGCAAGATGTCATTGATTGTGAAGATGTAAAGACACGCCCGAAGAAGCCATTGTATGGCGAAACACGTGTTGCATTTTTGTAGAACTGTTCAGTGAAAATCTCACAATGAAGTGTTTTTTAAATACGTTAGTATTTCGATTTCATTTTCAATAGCATTCATAGAAGTAGCACTAACAACTTTTCATTATATTAAAATTTCGGAGGCCTTGAAAGTGCTTCCATTGGTTGATCTCAAAGTCTACTTCTTCAGTTTGAATCAATGGTCTTGTAATCTTTTATCAAAATTCCGAATAAAAATTTGGCTTAGGCTAGTATAATTTTATATGAGAGTACGGGAGGAGAAGATGAGATCTCCTCCAGGTGCAGCTTTCAGTATATGAGGGTTGGTTTTCCAACAAATTTCAATAAGAAGGGGTGAACGTAAGTTTCGTAGCTTCATCGATCTCATGAAGGGTATTTGTAAAAATGTTTTGTGAAATCAATTCTGGCACGTTCGCATGTTGACAGAATATGATTGGACCAGGTGAGGTCTGAAGTGATGAAACTTACTGATCTGAAAGTCAGGTAAGTGAGAGTTTACACACATTACATCGTAATGTGTAAGGAAAAATAGTTGTTTTTTGATATGCAAGACGACACATTTAGCCATATTCAATGGAAGTAACCATTCGATGCATCATTTAGGAATTGAGTTCAAGTTTTCCTATAAAAGGTGATGAATTGAAGTGAATTTTGGTATCATTAGCATAGATTGATTTATTTTGATAGTGTCTCATTTTGATTGCGTAAGTTATTAGAAAAATCGCCCAAAGACAGGTTCTTGGGACACTTCCTTGGAAACAACAGTGTTAGATGGAATTGATGTGTTCATGTCAGCTATAAAGCTATTATTTGTCATCAATTCTGCGAGTCAAGAGTTGAACTAGAACCCTAGAATAAAAAATGTTTTCAAAACTGGGAAAATATATTCGATTTTCCTATTGACGACATAGTGATAGAGTAATAATTTGTAGAGAAGACTTCTGGTGAAATTCTATCCAATATTTAGAAGCGTTTGGACCCATTATTGCGATGATTTTTATGTTGGAACTACCCTGATCCACATTTTATTTGCTGAATGAGCATCTCTCTCTTTCCTTCACAGAAACAATTTTTGTGTGGATGATGCTTTTATACCAGGCGGTTTAGAGTACTAAAATCATATTTTCATGACTCAGTCAGAAAGGATGTCAATTTGTTTATCTATAGCCCATCTTTTGGAAAAATAAGTAAAAATATTTTTTCATGTTAAACGGAGTTTTTGAAAAAAAAAGGACGAAAATAATGTGATTAATGTACTGAAAACTGAAAATGATTTGAGGAGTCCTAGGTAGAAAATGGTTTCGGAAACCATTAAAAAGTATTTGTTCATTTTATTATTTTTTATCAATTGTCTTCAAAAATAAAATATGTGAAATGATATATTTATTATTTCAGTTATTATATTTTATGAACAAAAACAGAATTATATGTTTCCTCAACTGAGTAAAAATAAAAATAATTGAATGAATGTAAATTTAGGATTATCAAAACTACAAGAGCTCTGAACTTAAAAAACTGTAAACAGGAACAACTTTTACTCTACCGGAATTTCAGCAACAAGGTAAACATATTGAACGAAACTCATTTTTTGTGGAGGAAAATCAGTTTTTTATCGATCTTCTGCTGGGTGTTTTTACCTTCCACAGTCTGGAAAAATATAAAAATTTTAATGGAGAACTTTATGCAGGTGTTGAAAGAGCAAACTTTATAGTTTACCCCGATAAGTTACTGCGTAAAATCAAATTATTTTTCACGAAGAAGATGTTCTATTTATCAGTAACTTTTCGTATTTTGATAAATTTGCCTATCAAAAAAATTGCTAAGGAATAATACGATACTTATTTTTAACGTTTCAGAGGCCAAAATCTGCCTCCGTCTTCAGAAATGGACAAAAAAATTCAACTTTGTTCGCAGTTATTTCCTTTACTGTATATTTTTCAACTTCTTCGACAGATGCCAGAGGAGTTTTTTAGAAATGTGAATTCTGTATAAAATTCTCCATTAAAATTTTTATATTTCTTCAGACTGTGGAAGGTGAAAATACTCAGAAGAAGATCGATAAAAAACTTTTTTATCTTCTGTTATTTCATTTGATAATCTCTAATCTGTGAATAACGGACATTCCAAAAAATTGTTTCACAGTTGATGTTGTTTCACAGTTAATGTTGTTTCACAGATGTAGCAGGTGGGGCCTTTTTCTCTCTTCATTCTGAACGAATTGCTGCTATGTTGCAGTAATTTATTCATCTTCTTCACAGACAGTCTCGTTATGAAAGTGTTAACGGGTCTGTTCCCAGGTTTATTTTCCTGTGATTCTTGAGTGTCTTGGAAACTGATGTATTGTCAGAAGATTTTCATAACATCCTCAAATCGATTTTGATGCCGCTTTTTTGTTCTTCAATGCTTTACGGCTGTCTATGAAAGTATGAATCTGTTCGTTTCCTTGAAACCCCAAATTGATTTCCCTAGAAGACAGATGCGTATTGACCAAGCAGGTATCTGTGATTTTTCTGATCGCGCAGTATATTCCTGATTTATTCCGAGTTCGGTTTCAGTGTTCTCGCTGTAAAATTCTTGGACTGGTCATCATCTACTCTAAATGATGAGTGGCTTGATTCCAACCAAGAAGTTTATGTTCAAGGAACTGATATTGATGTATGTTCCTCTACACGTTCCGGAATTTGTATTTGACTTATTTCGTCACATCACAACATGTGGAGGGAGTAAATGCAGGAGTAGCTCCAATTATCTCTGTTATTCTCGAACAAGCAAGTGTCTTCACCCTGTCTAGTTTCAATTGTTTCATTTCTGATACATTCAAATAAAAAAAGCATATGTTTCAGCCCTTTTGTTTTCCCATTAGGTTATCTGACCAGCCTGAACTGATGTTTATGCTGGTCAGCAAGTTTGTGCAATCTAACATTTCCACGGTTTGAACAATTCCAGACCTATTATTTGATAACGATGTGATCAGAATGTACTCAATTGAGAAATACACAACCTGAAAGTAGTTAGAATGACTATTTGTATAAGAAATAGCAACACTATCAGTAATCTAGGAAAGACTGCTGCAACAAAACATTTCTAGAACACAATCTGATGATAAGTCACTCTGTGATTCTTCGAATATTGAGTCAGCGCCTAATAAAAGCAATGAACTTTATGTTTCCTCTGGAAATTCAATTTCCAAATATGGTCCTTAAAACAGAGCATTGACTGAAGAAGGAGAAACCGATATTTATACCAAAATATATAATTGAGGATGAATGTTGTATGAACATTTCTATTCATGACGGAACTTTGATCATGGTTACAGAAAATATTCTTCAAAATTTCAAAAAGTTGGCATCACTTTAGAAGACATTGAGAATGAAACTACATCAGGTTGGGACTATATTTCTGTCAAGGTTCTGCATCATCTCTCAGATCTTCCAGAGAAGATATTCAGCCTAACCCTACAGTTGTATGTATTCACCTGAGAGTTGAAGAGGATCACGTTTTTCTACCAGGGTACTCTCTGTGGATATCATTGTAGTGGAAGTGGATGGTCTCATGTTGAGCCCTTTTGTCTTAGTGCATTTTGTTGTTTAGTTATTATCTATCATTATCGAGGAGACTTCGTTACTTTATTGGGAGGTTCCACAATCATGGGGACGTGATCCTCACTACCAGTATCAACACAATCTGATCATTGAACACTTTCTGAAGTATTCCACAAATTGCTATTTCAGATGGAACTCAATGTTTTGTCAGGTGCAACTTCATTTTCGAATTGAGGTAATTGGTGAGGATGTAGTTTTTAAAAATATCATAATACAGGAAAACACTAATCAGTGATATTAAAATCAATATGGAGTTGGATAAAACATCAATTTCAGATTGAGTATCAAGATTCATGTGAAGTGTATATGCAGGAATGACGTAAATAGGATTTTGATATCCCACATCGATCAATGACCCTATAATTCTAACTATCCATGTTCATTGAGCTCAAAGATTTTTCGTCAACATTTCACAATTTTCGAGCTCTCTGTCAATTGGATTATCATGCAAATGCCATGTCAGTTATCCAATATTTCCGAATGGTACATTCGACAGGTTAATCTTATAAACGGGATTCAGTCGCAGAAGGAACATCAAATGCCAATCGAATTACTGAAATGTCTATCTGAAAATGATTAATAACCAGGCTTCCATTGGCACTTTCTCAAAAATATCCTTTTGATGTGTTTTCATTCAAATATTATCGAATGAGGGCTTCGAGTGTCAACATGTTCAACGAATGGATCGTGCGTACAATGACAAACAGAAATTTATATGGATAATGATGGAAACATATTTGAGAATTTTTGGGTTCAATAGTTTTGAACTCGTAACGGAAGCACAATGAATTCAGAGCTGAGGAGGAAATTATTGTATAGATCACAAATGAACAGTGTTCTTAGAGCGTCAATACAGCTAGATATACCGGGTGATTCTCTGAAAAGGCTCACTCCTATAACATTTTTATTATTGGGGATAGAAAAACGAAATTTGGGGGTTGTGTATTATAGCTCTGCCGTACTTACGGTTTGACCCAACTCAACTCCAACTTTTGATTTTCGAATGGGACAGCCTATATATTTTTACTTATTTCAATTGAGAATGACATTCTGAATCCAAAAATACTCCACTTGTCAATATTTGACTAATGAAATCATTTTCATTACAATCTCTATTTTCTGATCTAGAATGCCATGGACTGTGTAAATCGCTTCATTCTTGATCAAGTAACATGGAAAAACTACGACTGTGGCGCTTATAACTTCACAGTCGTTTCAAGAATTATTTCACAGTCGTAAATATGATTTTTTTTTCCAGTTAACTTGATTTTTCCAAATGAAAAGGGGGTGGCTCGGTGGCTTTATATGAAAGTTCTTTTTGGTACGAATAACTTGATGCCACACACTCTTACTTCAATTTTTCTATTTTTCTGAATAATTGCAAATTATTCCATTAGGAATTCATATTTTCAAAATGGCCTCCTTCTTGATCAGAAAAAGTTCAACTTTTTCAATTGTTGGGCACATCACATTAATTAGTTGTTCCTCAGTAATGTTCTGACATGCCATCCTTACTTTATGCTCTAGTTTTTCTCGAGTAGTTGATGTTGTATTCTGAACCCGATTTTCAATTGTTCCCCAGAGAAAAAAATCTAGTGGAGTAAGATCTAGAATATGAAAAAGAAATAATACATTTATGTAAAAATATGACAACCCAAGAGTGTACCTCGCAAGCTACCAGGCTACTGAATAGGTCCATGAGTGCCAATCCACTTTTCTGGGAAGATGTTCCCCTACGACTTGAGAATTTTGGGGTGGCGCGCTCCATCTTCTTGAAGATAGATATCAACTTGGTTAGCCAGTGGCAAATCTTCAATAAAATCATTAATTTGATTTTTAAGGAACTGTAGATATCTTTCCGCAGTCAGTTCTCCGTCGAAAATTATTTCCTCCAAAAATACCCATCCAGCAATTGAAACAAAATCACTCCAGAAAATTTCCTTCTTGCATCAGATGTAAATTTGTTCGAGACCAGTACCTTTCATTATTCCTATTGAACATACCCAAGTTGGTGAATCGGGTTTCATCTGAATAAATAATTTTGAATGGAAAACGTACATTTTCTCTGTATTTAGTCAAAAACGAGTTACAATAAATCAATCTTAGGTTTTGATCGTTATCGTAAAGAGGTTGGTGTAGTTGTTACTTCAGAAAAATAGAGAAAATAAAGTGAAAGTGTGTGGCATCAAATTATTCGTAAGGAAATGATCTTTCACAAAAATCCGACGAGCCAATCCCTTTCCATTTGAAGAAATCAAGTTAACTGGAAAAATTCATATTTGCGACTGTGAAATAGTTCTTCAAACGATTGTAAATTCATAAGCCTCACAGTCGTAGTTTTCCCATGTTACTTGATCAAGAATGAAGCGATTTACACGATCCATGGCATTCTGAATCAAAAAATAAAAATTGGAATTAAAACGACTTTATTTGTCAAATAATGACAAATGAAGTATTGTTGGATTCGAAATGTCATATTCAATCGAAATAAGTGAAAATATATAGGATATCCCATTTAAAAATCGAAAGTCGAGGTCAAGTTGGGGTCAAACCGGAAGTACAGCAAAGCAAATAGATATGTCAAAAATGTAAATTGTACTATAATACACAACCCCCAAATTTCGTTTTTCTATCTCCAATAATGAAAAGGTTGTGGGTTGAGTCACCTTGAAGAAACACAAGGTATAGTGAAATGCCTGCTTCCTCCTACGAATTATTGTTACTGTTTCTTCTCTTTCTCCCACTCAGGAGTCGTCCTTCCGAGTGTCTCGAAAATACTGCAGCTTCATGGGTTCATTGCGGTTTTTACTATCTTTCTCATGACACCTATTCTAAGAGTCTTGTGCCCTGTACTAGTTTGTACATATTCTGTTATGGAAGTATGTCATATACTTCTGGACATAATTTGGGTGGTCCATGAATTGTTCGCCTCCTAAAATCTAATGCCTTTCAATGTCATGAAATTTGTCTCTCTTCCTTTGTTGAATTGATTGTAGTTGAGGTCTTCGTTGGATAGCCCCATTTTCAGTTGTGAATTCAATGAACAGTGTCCAATAAACAGCTGATTCCTGCTTCGTTGAAGCAGTTCTTTAGTTATTTTCTTGGATGGTCACTAGAGGTTTTCCTTCGTGTTCCTGGGTATGTTTTCCCAGTACTCATAGATCCACTTCCCAATCTGGTTGCGTTAATATTACACCCATAAACTTTTTCATTGCCTGTCTATGCCTGATTGTCTTGGCACCCCGTATCTACACAGTTAATCTATTCCAAATATTCTGAAATTTGTGTTTCTATGCCGTTCGTCATTTAGAAAATATTTTTCACACAGGTGTAGCCACACCGAACTTTACTATGACTTTGATCTGTTTCTTCAAAATTAAGCTAATATGACACACACAATTACTCGAAGTGAATAAACCATATCTAGTTTTTCAGCACTATAGCAAAATATTCATATAGCATTCTTCCTACATTCAGAGAAAGTATGGTGTATTTCATTGAGCACTCTCTCTCATTAAATTTCAATGAAACAAAGTGTTTGTGTGAGATACCATCAGCATTTTTCATTATGTGTGGAATATAACATCGTTCAAATGTCTGCCACGGCTTCTCTGGATGGAACACATCCCGAACGTCAAATTTGGGATGCATTGGACGCTCTAGGATTCCATGTGGATTGGTGTCGTCCCAAGTTCGACAATTTTTTTTGTTCACGCACCTATTCATCCAGAAATGGGCCTCATCGCTGAAGATGATTTTTCAACGAGAATGAGGGTCAGCCAACTGCTCCAAAGCCCATTCAGTGAACATACGTCATTGTCTATGGTCATTTACCTTCAGTTCTTGGGTCAGTTGCATTTTGTACAGTTGCAGGCCAACGTCACGACGTCAAATTTCCCAAGTAATGGCCTGCGAAATGCCAAGTTCTTGTAAGCGAAGCGAAATAAAATGCTTTTGATTCTCCTGCACACTCTCACAGACAGTAGATATGTTTTCAGCAGATTTTGCGTTCCGTCAACATACGTGTGTTGGTAGATCGTTCACTGAACCAATATACCCAAATTTATTGACCACATTGCGAAAGTCTTTCGGGTAGGACGATTAGGGCGACCATAAAATGGGCGACGCGCGCAGTACGTTGCCCGAACAGAACACCCATTTTGATAAATCAACTATTTTACACTTTGAGATTTTCAGTGAATCTGTATTTAAATTTCATTTGTATCTATTTGCAAATTTTTGTAACGAATGGCTACCAATGTTTGAATCGTTCATGTTTCCAAATGGGACTTTTACCTTTTATCAGTTGGAAAATATGTTTCCTTTACAGTTTCCTGTATTACTCATACCTTTAGAATTCCAAATCTCTGTATTCAGTCATTTGGAGACAACCGTCATTACACAATACTTCTACGTATTAAGAAACACTTTGAAATATATTCCAAATGCAACTTCAATTGCAATGCAATTAAAAATGTTAATAATTTGCCTAGTTGCAGTTAAAACGACATATAATTAGTTAGATAGCGATTTATTACTTGCCTGTCAAAAGATGCCGTTGAAACAGTCTGTCGACAGGTGGCATCTTCATAGTGGGAGTCCTAATGCTCACTCCTTTTAATAAGGACATCAACACTCCAACGCCTTTATAAAATGCTAAATCCTATTCAATGAATAGATTCGTAATAGACAATTATTACTTTGAATAACTGATCTTTAACTAAGAATGTATAGATTAAAACGCCTACAGAACAAAATAACTACTGGTGGATGGAGAATGTATGTTTACCGTATGTATGTCACAGCAGTCTTGAATACTTGGACTGTGCGCATGGCCGCCTTCGACTGTTGCCAACTGCTTTTGTCGTATAAAAAACAAATGATCATACAAGTGCGGTCAGTTCACTTTCCGGTAGATGTTGTATTGTGAATCCGGGAGCCAGTAATTATATTTTGGATCGTTTGATACCAGTTGGGTTATATAACATTGATGTACAAATTTCCGCATTTCATCTTTTTCTGTGAACAGAGTCATGAAAATGAAGGTGAAGTATATTGGGTAGGCAAAGTAATTATTTTTGAACATATAAAAATATGTTGCACTTTTAGAAAATTCATGAAATAATTTGTCAAACCCTTTTGATCAGAATATATATTCTCATCTCTTGAACACACTTCTCAAATAAATTAACGCACCACATTAAAATTTTAAAATATTTTGTTGGCGTTAATGAAAGCTCCTACTACAATGTTATATTTGGTAAAACCCTCGTATATGCCAATTGTGAATGCGATATGTTTAAACTGTGGTTCAATGCTTCAGTTCGCGAATCTGAACGAGTTATAGACTTATTCGGTTACTGTTTACTTGTAAAGGATTAATTGTGTTTATCATGTCAATCACGAAATTTAACCCGTGATGAATGTGCCCAAGCAGAAATATTTCTGAAAAAAGGTTGGAGTTGTCGACGAATTGGATGTATTCACACATTCATCACATGAATCTTGCAAAGATTCCGTGAAACAGACGATCATGCTCGCAGACTAGGGCAAGGAAGATATTGAGTAACTACCCCTCTTCAGGATCGATATTTGAGAATTTTGGCACTTTGACAACGGTTTGTTACACATCGAAGTCTACAAATTCCGTTTCGAAACGTGAATGCTATACAAATGAGTACAGAAACCGTTCGCCAGCGACTCAGGGAATACAACATAACACCTAGAATTGCTGCGAAGGCTCCTCTATCAACTGCAGACGATCGAAAGGAGAGACTATGTTTTGCCAGGGAACACGTCAATTGGTTAGAGGCTAACTAATAACGGGTGTTATTCATCGATGAGTCCCGATTCTGTTTACCCAATAACGACAGACGTGTTCGTGTGTTACGACGTCCCAATAAACGATATGCTCAATGTCACTTTCCACAAACCACATTATTTGGTGAAGGCTCCGTTTTGGTGTGGGGTTGTATTCCTTTGAACGCACGTACGGACCCATACACAATGGGTACTGAAATAGTACTGAGATAGCAGTTGATGGAGTGGAGACGATAGGAACAAGAACCCGAGCTTCAACTCGGGTATTGCGACCATTACCACACCGCCTTCGAAAAAGTCTACCGCAGCAGTAGACGAAACGTCAGGCATAAAAACCTGCAGACCACGGCCAAAAAAAAACGGGAAATAGCCTTTATGTAGTTATTTCCGGCCGTGAAAGTTTACATTCTCACAAAATAATTCATTGAAGTGGTGCGTTAATTTTTTGGAGAAGTATACATGTTACACTGAAGGAATGGGGAATTATTGCCTTTTTGTACATTTTGAATGAAATTTGAAGTACCTATAAGGAATTAACGAGTAAATTTCTATCAAAATGAATTCTGGTGGTAACGTCTAGTTGTTTATTTATCAAAGCGGTGACACTTTTGATTATAATCATTTTGGAATATTTTCCAAACATTCTGGTCAATCTTGTATTGTTTGTGATTCATTTTCATCATGAATTGTTGTTTGTGAAGAAGGAAGGATATTATCAACTTCTATAGAAAAAATCACCACAATACAGTTCCGAAGTGAGCAAAATAAATTGTTCTGACTCCTGAAAAACAAACTGTTGAATACGCTGAACCCGATTTCTGACCATCACCAAATGTTTTCAATATATCCGGAAAATCATGGATACAAAGTATTTTCGTCTGCACCATAATTATGTACGTTCAACAAGAGTACGATCATCAATATTGAGGTTTAGTTTTTGCACCACTATCTGTTTATTTTAATCATAAAGTACAGTCGCAAAATAAACTCGAACACAAAACTCAATCATAATTATTTCACAACAAAAATATTATAGTTTCTTTTTCTCATATTCACAGGATACGAAAAAAATTTGAAATGTGTGAACTTCAGCACTGATCTTTGCTATCATTATTGAATTATAATCAACCAGTATCTGTGAAAGAATATTCGAATCACTTTTCATTCTAAAATAATAAAGATTATTAAAGTAAAACTAAAAATATATTGTCCAGAAAATTAATGAGGATACCACTTTTTGCTGTACTGGTACTCAAATCAGAGGAGATCGGTATTTGAAAAAAAATATCCTAGAACAGAAATTCAGAAATTTCAATAACAGAAATAAAAAAAGCTCAGGAGATACGAGTATTCTCAATAATTAGAAACAAAACTAAGAAATGCAGCAGACAAGAGTTACTTAAAATATTTTCTATATTCTGTATCTTCAAACAGAATGAGCTTGTTTATTTTGTATTCATTGACGTTTTCAGCAAAGCACTAATTTGCGTTTTCAATGATATAAGATTCCGAAGAGATTATTTTGTTCGATATTCAGTGTTGATTCAGGTTTCAAATGTGGAAAATTTATAATAGAAATTTTATAATAATACAATAATAATACAAACGAGCCCAAGGAAAATTATATGCAGCTCAATAATTCATTCAAAATGATATTTGATCAAATATATATTTTTCAAATGAGTATTACTAAATACGGAGAGTGGATTCTGCCTGAAAAACAAAAATGAACCTGGTGTTGTCAATATTGGATGGTATTTGTGTAATGCATACATACAATGTACACGAATAGACATTCACATTAGTGATCAATAATATCTTAGTGAAATATTCGAAATTTTCTTTCTAGACCCCATATGTAGACATCAGATAGTTGTCATCGAATGATAAACTTGGAACTGAATGATAAGTAGTTACACTCATTACGAAGTAAGGTACTTTATATTTTCCACCATGCCACCAGAAGAGATTCAGTTTTGGAAGGAAGAAAGTCTAGCATTGAATTCAACATATCTGCCACTTTCATCATTCCTACATAGTGGGATTTATCAAATGCCTGCCGAAAACAAGTACTTCACGGCTCAGTACCACGAAGGATATTGAATAATATCCGACAGATATTCATGCAAGTTACCTCACAGAAAATAATGTTGCTGATGCCTCTCATCTGTGCTCTAGCAGGACCTTGCTGAAAACAATCACGTGATGGAGTATGAAATCATCGAGTCTCACTGTGTTGATTGATCTGTCCTACACTAAGGGGGGTAATACCCCGAAGTCAGTCTGTGAGTAATTACTCGATTGATCTCATGAAGATTCTGCTGCTGGATTACCGATCCTCTGTGAGGTAACTTTCATGAATATTCATCAGATACAATACAATATCTATCGTGGTATAGCCAGAAAAGTAGTTATTTCTCAGCAGATATTTGTCACGCTTTATTCAGAATGAGTATTGGGAGGAGTAATATTTGGAATTCATTTCGAAATATCCATTTCATTACCATCACTTATGTAAACATTCAAATTGAATGATCCTTTACATTTAAGATCAGACAGCAAATGAAATGTGAGTCATAGTTACTTCCATGAACCCTAATATTAAACTCACTACATACAGACTCGCTGGCTTTGCAGACTAGGAATTCTTCCTCTTGTAATTATGAATGAAGTAATTGATACTTGAACTTGAGAAAGGAATATAAGGAATTCGAGTGGAACTGGCAGATATTTGATGAAAATCTCAAGCAAAACTCTCTTATACCGGGTGATTTTCTAAGGTGGCTAACCCCTATAACTTTTTCATTGTTGGAGATAGAAAACGAAATATGTGGGTTGTGTATTATAGTTCAATTTACATTTTTTGACATATCTACTTGCTTTGCCTTACTTCCGATTTGACCGGAAATGACCCCAACCTTCGATTTTTAAATGAAACATCCTATATTTTTCCACAAAATTCGATCGAGAATGATATTTCAAATCCAACAATACTTCATTCGTCAATATTTGCCAAATAAAATCATTTTTATTCAAATTTTTGTTTTTGATCTAGAATGCCATGATCATGTAAATCGCTTCATTCTTGGTCAAGTTACATGTGGAAACTACGACTGTGAGGATTATGAATTCACAGTCGTTTTAAGAAATATTTCACAGTCGCAAATATGAATTTTTCCAGTCAACTTCATTTTTTCAAATGAAAAGGGGGTGGCTCGTCAGCTTTTTGGGAGAGATAATTTTCGTACGAATAATTTGATGCCACACACAGCAATTGAGACTAGTATCTTTAATTATTCCTATCGGACATACCCAAGTTGGTGTGAATCAGGTTCCATCTAAATGAATAATTTTGAATGGAAAATGTACATCTTCTGTGTGTTTAGTCAAAAACCAGTTGCAATATGTCAATCTTCGGTTATGATCGTTATCGTGAAGATATTGGTGTAGTTGGGACTTGAATGATCCATAATTATATTCGTGAAGAATTCTGCAAACTGACGAATAACTTGTATCACACTCAGAAACAATTTGGCGAATTGACGCCGTACAATTCAGTTCAACATAGGTCAACACGTCTACTTCTTTTTCTTTACTGACGTTGAAGTTATTGATATTTCCTTCCGATTGATTTCGAATTTTTCTTTCCAGACTCAGAAAATAATGTCTAGTGGGATGGTGACGATTAGGGAACCTCTGACCATGAATTCGAACTGCATCAGTTGCATTCTTTTTTTATTCTTCGTAAATTAGCAACATGTCAATTTGCTCGTTTCTAGTATAATTTGCCATGTCTAATTATAAACTACACAACAAATTAATACATTTTTGAAAGTGACAGCATGTTCATTAGCCTCATTAATTTAGGTAGTTCTAGCAACAGCTTCAATTGTTTGTCACAGATAAGTAAAATAACAGGACTTACTGCATAAGTATACCGAATACGTATTATTTGTCATTGGGTCTCGCAATTATTCACATTATTCACAAAAATAGGGAAAATGAAGTGAAAGGATGTGGCATCAAATTATTCGCAAAAAAATGATCATTCACAAAAAGCCGACGAGCCATCCCATTTCCATCTGAAAAAATTAAATTAACTGGAAAATTTCATATTTGCATCTGTGGAATCATAAGCCCCACAGTCGTAGTTTTCACATGTTAATTGAACAAGAATGAAGCGATTTACACGATCCATGGCATTCTGGATCAAAAAAACAAAATTGAATACAAATGATTTCATTTGTCAAATGTTGACAAGTGAAGTATTGTTGGATTCAAAATGTCATTTTCGATCGAAATAAATGAAAATCTATTGGTTGTCCTATTTAAAAATAGAAAGTTGGGGTCATTTCCGGTCATAACTGAAGTACGACAAAGCAAGTTATTATTAAAAAATAAATGTATATTGAACTATAATACACAACCCTCAAATTTTGTTTTTCTCTCTCCAATAATACAGAAGTTATAAGGGTGATCTACCTCAGAGAATCACCCGGTATATTATATTGTAAGATTTACACTAGATTCACTATGACATTCTCTATTATTGCTATACTAAAGAATGTCTTGCTATATTAGAGAATGTCTTCCCCAAGCAGAAATTATCATTTCTACTTGAGAAAATCCTTCATAATGACAATCTTGCAGTAAATGTCATGGAAGAAAAGGAACACACACGAATTTGTCGAACAGTTTCATTGAAAAAATCTGACCAAAAAGCTTGTATATTACGAAAAGAGCACAAAAAAATATAGACTTCGGCAGCGAAAATCTACATTTATTCTATTCATACTCCTCCCACAGTGCTCTTTTCTCAGATACAATATCCAAAAAAATCTAACTTTGCTTTCCATTCATCCTGAACATACTCAACTGGTTCGCAACGTTCTAAATATTTTTCTGGCGTCCGGCTATGTATTTTGTGATGTGAGATGTGACATAAGGACAGGAGGGGCTCCGGCAGAAAGCAGACCATTCCTCCGGGGCACCCCGTCCGATGGAAACCAAATCAAGGTTAAAGGTCACCGTATGACGTGACCCTGGCCTGCCACTCCGCTAGCTCTCTGTCTAGCGCGCGAGTCCACTACCTTGCCCTACCTTAACCCTAAGGAATCTGAACCCAAGATAGGGCAGATAAGTAATCTTATGCCTGAGTGTGATGGCATGCTGCATGATTTTACCAAGAAGAGTTAACAACGTAAGAGGAATGTTCAATCTCTATGAAGAGGTTTCGGTGTCCCTTCCTCTTCAGTAGAGGTACTTCAGGAGTTGTTTTGATTTCTGTTACGTATTCGAGCTGATTGAGTTCATCTTGCGATGCACTCTTTGGAACCTTTGGTGTAGTAATGAATCTTCTGGAGATCTGTCCCAACAAACCGTTATTTTCAACACCTTAACACGTGTTTCAGTCACCAAGTGATCATCTTCAGGAGGAGGATTGAAGTTTAATCTTCCTCTTGGTGATCATCTTCAAGAAGAAGGTTGAAGTTTAAACTTCCTCGTGGTGATTTGAACACACGTGTCGAGGTGTTGAAAATAATGATTTGGTTTTGGGATAGAACTCCAGTGAGGTTGAGTTTGGTGCGCTTTTGTTTAGAATTCGCATTAGTTGAACTGATTGAATAATTCTCATTGTTTGTTGATTCTTCTTGTAGTGTATATTTCATAACTGTTCCAATAGCAATTTGTTGTTGAGATCTTCAGATTCATTTAGCCGACAATTTTGGATTTTTCAATTACCTTCTTGTCAAAATATTGTGCGTGCAAGTAACTGTGATCAATAATCACCGAAAAATACGAAGAAATAACTGCCCATCGTTCAAACAGATAGATCGTTTTTAATTTGGGTCTTCTGATTATTTCAACAGATGAGACCATTTGCAATAAAAAAAATGAATTCGGACTATCAGTTGATGTATATAGCTATATCGACTATTCAATAATAAGAATTCAAATATTGATTTGAAGATGAAAAAACTGAAAATTATTTATCATGAGTTGAAAGAAAAATTCCAGCATTGAAATTCATCAACTAATAATCAAATAGACACAGTTTCATATCTTTTCAATGGGTGATTTTTGCAACTTTAACGAGTCCTAATTCCAAATTAAAAAATATAAATGCTATCTTGTTCGGATGAAACCTCAAAATTGAGTTATTTGAGACTTGTTTATTTACAGAAAAGTACTATACTTCCACAAACCCTATTGTCATTTTCTACAATGAACATGAAAAAAAAACTATTGAAGAGGTGGGGATAGCAACCTGCTTTCATCAAGGCATTCGTTTTTATGTAAATATTATCAGAATGTGAAATGTTATTCTGTGAATCACGTTCAATACAAACATCGAATAAATCGAATCGTAGTTCAGAAATTTTTCCGATTGAAAAAAGTAGAATATGATTGATTTCCAGATCCAGAAAGTTTTTTAGGAAAATACTATTCTTCTTCTATGTAAGAGAGACTCTTTCATGGAATCATCTCAATATTCTTCTACTACTATTTTTTCTGCTGGAATTCGTCTTGGTATTTTCCAGTATTCCTATCAGCGGTTAAAATGTGACTTTGATATCGTTTGAAACGGAAACAAATAAAAATTCTTGAATACAATCCCTCATAAAACCACTTTTCCAGGAACGAATACGGTAAGTACAGTATATATTCATTTAAACGTAGATTGAATCTATTTTCAGAGTTATTTTTCCAAATGCTGAAGGTTTCTGTTATTGCAAAAAATATTATTTTTCAATTTTTTTTCAAATGTTACTTCCACATTTCGATGAGAGTATTATTTAATTTCAAATATTCATTTTGGTGTGCTTTTCTGGTCTTAGCTCTCCTGGCAATCTTCAATCAAGATGATTGGACTTTGATTTCGAAGTCATAACCATATACCCATGATTCGTTACTAGTAATGATCATTTTGAGCAAATCTGGGTCACCGTTGAATTCATTCAACAATTCTTGAACGATGCTCATGCGACGGTTTTTTTTTGTCAAAATTCAGCAATTTTGGAACAAACTTTGCTGTCCCATGCTTCGTGTCCAAAATTTCCAAAAAAAAATTACATTGCATGAGCCAGTCGATATGCTGAGATCTTCAATGACTTCTCTGGTAGTGATTCAATGACTGTACATAACAATTTCCTTCACTTTCCCAACATTTCCATCGGTCCCTGATGTATAGGGGCGTCACCTTATTTTTTGAACATCCACTACATGAATGGTTGGACCGAGAAGCAATATTTATTATGTGCCGATGTTGAATTCTGCCATTTGTTAGGTGAGGTTAGTATATCTTGTAGTGAGTGAGTTTATGAAGTTTATAATACAAAAAGTAATGAGACAAGTAAAGTGGAACTCAAGAGGAAATACATTATTGAACAATATAGATAACAACATTCTATCACTATGTTGTGAAAGTGTTTCACCATATTGGAAGGGATAGAAAATTTGTTTACAAGATAACGTTTCAAATATTTTCAAAGAGATGTTGTCAATTCCACGTGTGTGGTTATCATTCATCACATGTATTCAGTGATCTGTATTTCTGTATCTGTAGAGTAGAGAGTGCGAGTGTAGGCCTACAGCACTTTGGCCACATGTGACCCATTGTACATCCTCCCAAGGAGTTGTTCTCCTAGGTTATCGTCCATCCTGTCCTTTCCAGGAAGGTGGACAGGTCACTTGGAGACATCTCCTTAATACCGGCAGGTGTATGCCGTGACTCGCCGAACACACTCTCCTATTGACGATAACTCCGTACATTATCATAAGACATGCCTGACAGTTTTATCTTCCTGTTCACACATCCTGCATGAAGTGTGTTCACCAGCCCCATAGTAAAGAGGTGTTTCCTCAGTTGACAGTAGCCAGTTAAAAATCCCACTGTTAACCGTAGGTAAATTGTGGTCATCCTGAGATTTCTCTGACTCCAGCTTTCCAGGGTCGCCCAGAGTGCTAGTAGCAAGACTGCATCCTTTGATTTCATCCCATCTCTTCAGGGATTGAGCATGGATGTAACGTTTGGCTAGTTCCGCAATTGTAGAAGTCATCAGACCTTAAGTGACACTGAGTCCTAAGATTCTCAATCCAGACGCTCTCCTGACTAAAGAATCGGCAACGCAATTACCTTTACTCTTATCGTGTCTTTTAACCCCCTCAGGATAATATTGTTATCTACCAAGACGCTGTCTGAGTCTTGTTGGCACTCTAGTACTAACCCTGAGGTAACACGTTGTCAGTTCGAGGCTAATGGGGCATGTCTACTGTCAGTGTAGATTATTATGTTTTTGCCAGAAATCCCTTTCCTGGTTATCTCTTTCGTCGCAATTAGATTACAGCCTCTTCTGTTTGAACTACGCTGGCATTTTTTCCCATTCCCCACTTACTCTTCAGGCTTAGTGATCTGGAGTACACTTCACATCCTGAGCCTGTGATTCTGTGTTGTATTTCATTTGTATTTTCTAGGTAAGTAAGCGCTTCTCGCCAAAGGCTCGGTCTTGATTGACCTATTGTTACTTCGAAATTTACACCAGCCGTACGCAATCGTACCATGGTCATTAACGCAGCCTCCTTAACATACAG
>WOGR01001716.1:0-19111 GCA_015342045.1 Leptinotarsa lineolata | reverse complement strand
TGATTGACTGAGTGGTCTATCTCTATGTCTAGCGAGCTGTGACACTCAGCCATGTGACTGAATACTCTGTCTGCTTGAAATGTCTAGTCTGTCTGCCTGAGCTCACGCCACGTAATTCAATGAATGAACAGAGTGCTTCAGCTTATATTAATATCCAGATTTGGTGAAGAAGAGGTAATGAGGCAAGTGCCTCATGCCGAGACATATGATGTGTACCCGTTAGGATTACAGTGTTCCATGTAAATGAAATTTTATCTCTTTTATATACTATACGATATTGTGTAGCAATCCTGTGAAGAATATCTGGATCAACTCTATAATGAATCTTTGAAGTACATACCGATGAAGAAATAGTGTTTTTGTATAATTCACTGTCATATCAATGTTAATTAAATGGTAATAAACTGAAAAGAGGCAAAAATTGAAATTTGGAAAATAAGTGGACAGTATCAATGTATTGAGTACAAATTTTTCTATCGATCAGTAAATATCATGACACAGTAAAATAGTTTTTCATTGAAAACGGACCTCAAAACGAACAAAACTTTTGAAACAACCTTATATAAAACTAGACGTGGAAACTTGGTCTTTTTCTCCGCTTGTTGATACTGATTTGATAAGCAGACCGCTCGTTTTTCGACAAGCGTTCTGTTTCTGTTCTGTTGTGAAAAAGTGTTTTTGTTAGTATATAAAAAAAATCAAAAAATCAGACCTGTTCCATAGAACTTCTCTGTGAAAGACGTTTCATTTTCCAATCGGATTTATTCAGAAATAATAAACGAGTACACATGGAAATAGGTCAGTAACAAATTTCTTATAACCATTGTTATCCTCACAGCGAATATAATCACATTCATGTCTAATCCCATTTCTGTGTAATGATCATGATACGTTCCGTATCTTGAATTGAATTGAATTTGCATGTTAAGCAGTGATCCCGACTTTCTGGTGCGTGACATCCATTCATCTATTGTCTGATTCAGAGCCTTGCGTTTCAGCTTCGGTGAATTCTGCCAAACATTATCTTCGAACAAAGATGGGTTACCAGTTATTACAGTAAATAAAGCCTTCATAACCTACATACATGTGATTGAGTATGTCTGTCTCCGAGAATATTGATTTCAAGAGAGTTCGAAATACTTGCGATACGATGTTGTTTCGCCTAGTTTCATTGAGATTTCAATGAAATATCACTGGTAGACAAAATATTATATCATAAGTGAACTATACAATACTTCTTCATTATGTAGAATTATTTCATCGATCAAAAAAATTATCTTTATCAATTTATTCACCTAAATCAGAAAGATTTCTTCATCAACCATTGGTTTTGACAGGATTTTGATATTTACATTTGGGAATGAACTGGCATTGTGTAAGATTTCTCAGGATGGTTCATGAAATCAAAATCTGAATGATTGTTTGTGATGTTGGAGGAGATTCTCGTGAATATGTGGAGTATGGTAATAGTTGTTCATCATTTTCTACACTGCGATTTTTTCAATTCGTGAAGTTTCTGGAGTTTAATAATTTTCCCTTCTTCAAACCATACAAGGTCTGTTCATAAATGAGGCGATATTTCATTTTTCTCAAAAAATATTCATTTACTCATCAATTTACATTTTGTCACCTTTAAAGTAGTCCCCCTTCGATGTAATACACTCGTGCCAGCGATTTTTCTGATCCTCGAAACAGTTCTGATATGAACTTTTTGGTATGTCTTTGAGCTCTCTCAGCGATTCGTTTTTTAATTCCACAATCGTCGCGTCGCAAAACGCTGTTTTTCCATGGATCTGTTCAAACTTGGAAACAGAAAAAAGTTGAATCTGGTGAATACAGTGGCTGAGGCATGATTACGGTGTTGTTTTTGGCCAAAAAATTACAAAGAAACAATGACGAGTGAGCAGGTGTGTTTTCCTGATGCGAAAATTATGAATTGTTTCTCCACAATACTTGACGTTTCCTTCGTATTGCTTTTCAAGATAGTCTTTATCAGCCATAAGATCATGTGGCAAAAACTCCTGAAGCACTACGCCACGGTAATCGAATGAAAACAGTAAGCAAAACCTTGATATTTGATCAAAATTGGCATGCTTTCTCTGGTCTTGGCTATTCTGGGCTATTCCATTGGGACGACTGGACTTCGATTTCGATGTCATAAACATTCAACCATGATTCATTACCAGATATGACCATTTTGAGCAAATCTGGATCGCCATTGACATTATTCAATTTCTGAGGGAAGCTCATGCGACGGATTTTTTTCGTCAAAATTCAGCAGTTTTGAAGCAAACTTCGCTGTCACACGCTTCATGCCCAAAATTTCTGAAAAAATTGTATGACATGAGCTAACCGATATGCAACCATCCTCAGCAACTCTTCTAATAGTGATTTAACGATTCTCCATAACAGTATTTTTCACTTTCTCAACATTTCCATCGGTTGTTGATGTGCTGAGATGTCTAGTACAAGCGTCGTCATCAAGATTTTCCCAATCTCTTGTGAAAAGCTTGTACTACTTGTTAACATTTTTCTGACTCAGTGTACGCCACTTTCAACATTTGTAGTGTTTTTTGAGCACTCATTTCTATTTTTCACATACAATTTGGTACAAATTCTCAATTTTTTCTATACCAGAAAATCGCCGAACACGCAAAACACTTCTGGCTTCTATGCCTAGCACCAACAAACTGAATATGCTTTACAGCTGAAACTGTAAACAAATTGCTAATCGAATGTACGTATCCCGCAAGATTTTAATATCAACTCAATTTTTTGAATAGACCTCGTGAAGGTAATTGCAATACAAATCACATTCAAAATCCATACAAATTCCTAACGTTGGCTTATCAAAAAGTTCTAATATTTTATGGAAGATTACAGGTTGAGTGATTCAATTTATATTTTTACTTCTTTTGTGTTGGTTTCCTCATCACACAGTTTTCAGAAGAAATGTATTGCCATCGCATCGCATTTGCCATTGGCAAATTTCCTATTTCAAAACATCGATTATGTAAATATCATGAAAATAAAAGTGGATTTAAAATAATTCAAAATTTAAAAAGTAATAAGAGTTATGAAACAACGAAAAAAATCATTTGGTGCTCCGAGGCGACTTGATTGATTCCAGGGGTGCATTTGATTTTTCAGCTGAAGGAATACTCGGAAAAACCTGCAGCACCATATCATCTAAAGATCTTGATCTGCCAGTGTCTTCTCTTTCATAAAACAAAATGTAGGGTGTCTCCAGACGCTTCAATAAATTCAAGACATCACCAGAAAATTTTGTGATACGACTATCGTCAAACTCAAGCCAGTCCGTTTTATCCTTGACCAAAACGTAATAATAATCAGACTCAACGCCAGAACCACAGTGAACGATGAAGATTATGATAGTGGTCTGCTAGATTGAAGTATTCATCTTTGTCGAACCTTCGTAAGAGTTTGATGCTTCTGTCTGAGGTTGAGTCATGCTGGAAGATTATCAGCGTTATTATTGACTGGTGCCTAAGCTATACTTGTAGTCTTATAATAGTTGAAAGTTCTATTTTCAGATAAATCAGTTCCGTTCTGAAATGAGGGCAATGCATGTTCTCATCAAAATTATGTGAAGGAGGAACAATTTCAAGGACCGAAGCAGCATTACCATGTTGGATAGCAATACTAATTCTTTCTATCAAAAAAGAGGTAGAATGAAAATTTTCCATTGCTCGGCCTAATCTCTTTCCGAGTTCATGATCAAATAACAGAGACTCCAGGTCATTAACACCAAAAGTTCCAACCGCTGCTGGATAAAACAGATACTTGTAACCAGGATTTTGTTTTTTTTTGTTTCATTTTCTCGCCAGACAATGCTGCAGTTCAAGCAGACTTCGAACTTTCGGCTAGATGAGAAGCCGCGACCGTGTCATATTTCCATGGTATGAGAGACATACCATCTGGTCGTTTACCATCATCTCGACTGGTACCTAAGGGTTCCAGAATTGCAGGAACATCTTCTGACACCATAGTCTATTTCAATATGTCGTTCACCTGGTGATCTCGAGATGTACGCCCTGTACTTCTCCTGCAACTCAAACCATGCGTACCTTTCTCATCAACTAAACTACCGCAAACACGAGTATGAGGCATACAAATAGATAGACCCATTCTAAGTCCTACTGCTATTCTGAAAGATTCATCGTCCAATAGTTTTCCAAGAGATGCAACAGGCAAAGCATTCAACCAAGCACTTGATTCCTTTATTATTGTTGCTTTTTGACGAGCTTAATTGTATACACTTGTAGATTTCAGAAGTTTATCATTCATAATGTTCAGAAGAGGTCGGTCTCATGCCCTTTGTATTTTCTTTTTGTCTGTAGGAGAAGCAATATTAGTTACAGCTCATCGAAGTTATTCACCTTCAGTATAAAAAACGTTTTTGATATTGATAGATAAAGAAAGAAGGATGGAATCAATAAGATCAGAAACACTGTTGACTGACGTCAGAAAAGCTGGTAAAACTAAGGAAGAAGCAGAACGTAGCCCTACAAGTTTTACAGAATACGTTGCTTGGAGCCATGAATCATTATTGAAATAATTGTTCGTAACATATTTCGTCGTGTAATGGAGTCAATTATCAAATTCGTCAAACTGACTCGACCGAATGGGGAACATCTGTGAGGGTTCATGAGTTTTGAAATCGCCAAACAATTTTTCGAAAGAAAAAATGAAACATGTTTAGAAAGTTCATTCAATCTGGATGTTAGCGATTTGATTGATTTTCGTTTTTCTCGAAGAAGTTCTGGAAGTGAATCTTCAGAAAGAGAAGCACCCAGGAGATTTCATTAGGACTTTTCCAAAATTTTTATACCGGGAGCAATTTCAAAATGATCAATTCGAAAATATTATCAAAATTCAGTTCAAATTCAAGATATTTTGAATAATCAATGATTTTTTATAAATCCTTAGAAACAATGTTTTCATCACCAGCGATTGAGCCATGGGCCAAATACCAACAACTAAATTCGGATGATGTGAGACTGAGTGAGTTCTTCGATGGTCAGACGAAAAAGAACAGGTCCTAAGGGATCATGTTGTTGAACACTTCTCTCAGACAGAATCAGATGTTCACCAAAAATCAAATAGGAAGCTGATTTATAACACTGGCTCGAGAAGGGATATAATCCTGGAAACAAATTTCCAATCCTATCGAGCATGATTCTATCAATAAGGCATTTTTGGAATCTATTATCAGAAAAAATTTTGAATCGGGATTTGGATGGAGATTAATCTACGAGCAGCATGAGCAAGAGCTTCACATTCACCTGTAGTACCGAAACCAAACTAAAGTGGGCGTAACATTGATCCTAGTTCATCTTTGATCCTCCTAAAACCAAGTATAGCTACCAATGGACGATGAAAGGTACCGACAGCAATCGGTCTAACTCCTCTATCCTTTTCACGAAGAGCACACAGTGAAGTACCAAAAAGTATAGGATGAATTTCTGAAGAAAACCCACCAGTTGAAATGGAGTTATATAATTTTGTAACAGAAGGGAAGAGTTTCTGCCCTGAATCTGCAGAGCAGCAAAGTTACTTCTTTGAATGATCTACACATCTATGTTTAGTGTTATTTCATTTTTTGAAAGTGATTGCTTCCTTCCTTTCTTTGGAAGATTCCCACAATTTTTGTATCAAGATGGAGTAGTAGAAAGCCAAAAACTTTCTTTCCCAAAATATCAAACACTCCTAATAAAAAATAACCCCCTGGGATTTAAAATAAATGGATAAATGACATTACGATGTCATCGATGACATAAGTAGATCAAACTTATTCCGTGACATTGAAAATCGTAATATATGAATCATTCATTTAGTGTAGCGTGTAGAAATCTTGTGAATGATATCTGACTCAAATCTCAAACGAACCTTTGGAATACAAATTGAGAAAAAAGTGTTTTTTGTATAATTAAGTGTTCATAGAAAAGTATTTGTTTCGGAAGAATTTTTTCTTTCGTGTAATTCAATGTTTATATGAAAGTAGCTGTTTCGGAAGGCCTTTTTTTCCATTTTGTGTCTGAAAGTTACTTCTTTGAATGATCTACACATCTATGTTTAGTGTTATTTCATTTCTAAAATATTATTGCTTCCTTCCTTTCTTTGGAATATTCCCACATTTTTTGTATCAAGATGGAGTAGTAGAATGGTTCATTAAGTTCTACTCCACTTGAATTATATATTTTTCATTTCCGGAAAATGGTAATTGTATCATAAAATTTTATGAACGTTAGCTTTGCGAAGTAGAAATCCTACCACGTTTCAAACAGTCAAACTCTTAGAAACAACTCTCTTGGTAAGCTACATAACTTTATATGGAATAATATGTAAAATGCCTCGCAATAGATGTTCCACAAATGATGCAATAACGTTTGTAATCTATCGTAATACACTGAGCGTTATCACTATAGAAGAAAATCCAAATGAGAAACGATAACTTTATGACTGGAAAGTGAAGACAATGAAATGAAAATTGTAGAAAATACATTCTCATTCAATATAACAATTTCAAATAGCACCTGAGATCTGTGAAACAATATGCTTATTGCTCGATTCCACTAGCTTCCAGTAGTTGAAACTGCTTCACCACTTATCATGGTAGATGGCTTAAACTTGCTGAATCTAGCTGCTGGATATAATTGGAACTATTCAAAAGGGCTTCAATTGATACTGCATTCAGTGGGGTGATTTTCAGTTTTCCATTTCATACGCAACCACTGTTGCAAAAGTCGATTTTTAATACGCTAGTATGCACTAGCCCAGATGGAGAGGTACCTCATTGCGAACATCCTAGCCTAGACTTATTTTCATTACGTTATTATGAAACAAATTTTCAGTGTTCAAAAGCCAGAAGGATGTCTGAGTATTTACAAGATTTGTTAACCCTGGGGGCCGGGCGCCCAGAATCTTGACACGAGCCAGGGCGCCTAGTCTCACAGACCTATTGTGAAAAAAATACTTATGATTAATTCAGACTAGAAATAATGATTTGATATCATATGAACAGGCTTCATGCACATGAAAAAGTCAAATTTATTCCATAACGGGAAAACAAACTTAAGTGAAAAACATAACTACAAAATGAAAATAGGAACGTTCAGTACATACCGCAAAATAAGAAATGAATGAAAAGATGTTACAAAATAATTTTTTCGTGATGTTTGACTGGTAATACTATTGAGTCACGACTTCTATAAGTTTTCCACACAGTCTGAACATGTGGGATATCAAGCTTGGAGGTGAGTGAGACACATAAATTTTCAAAATTTTTTTACAATAATATTTTGTTTTCGAATCCTTCATGCAGAAAAAACATCTTTTTCGTATTCCGAGTTGGATTTCCTGAGGTACAACCAGAGTTCCAGCTACCTCTTGCCTCCTCTCCCTCACCGATGGTGGAATATTCGTTTACAAAGAACGTCGTTCCAAGTGGTCTTTGGTCAACGACAGGGAAAGAACTCTCAGAAACAATCTCCTCTGAATATTACATTTTTTACTATCAGAAGCGTGAATCATTTGGCAATTAACACCTGCCATATTCATCATTGCATAAAAAATAACCATTGACCATCTTCTGGTATTTCTGGATACTTCATAAGTTGCACTCAATTTATCCAGAGTGTCGACTCCACACCCTTTGTGTGATTATAATAAGTAATAATCTCCGGCTTACATTTCTCAGCTGTAGATGTAACGATTGCATCATCATGATGCGAACTGGATACCAAAATTACATTTTGATTTTTCTTGGGAATGTAAGAAACTACTGTGATATTTTCTTGGAACCCAAATAATGAAGAATATTGTGGTCGAGCTCTTGTATTTGTGAATTCCACAGTAGTAACTCTTTTTAATTTTTTTGAACAGTTACTTCATATGTTATTTTGTGATTATTCAATAATTTGTTAACTAAATCGATACTTGTGAACCAATTGTCACATGTTAGATTTCGGTCAGTTCCGAATATGAGTGCTATTAGCCTGAGAACTATACTGTAAGGACTGTTATCGCATTCATAAGAACCATGAAGCTCATGTCCAACATAAACTTCAATATTGGAAGCATAGAATGTTGCAGAATCATCTAAGGCAAAAGTCTTCATTCCATATCTATTGGGTTTGGTAGGAATAAATTGCTTGAATGAACATTTTCCACGGAAAGCTTTGAGCTTTTCATCAATTGCAGCATTAAGTCCAATCGTATGAGCCTCTTTGCAGTTTTTAACGAAATAATCAAATAGGGTTCGTATTGGAGCCAGCTTATCTAACTGCCTCCTCTCTTCTCTCGTATTGATATTGTCGAAACGTATACATCTCAGCAAAACGTGGAAGCGTTCACGAGACATAACCAATCAAAACCACTCAACTTCAGTTCCGTTCCTTTCCCATAATTCTTTGGTATTCAGTCGACTACTTTCGAGAGTTCCTGCCAAGTATAACAATCCTAATAGAGCTTTGATCTCGCAGACATCATTAGGTTTGGCTCTTCTTTCTCTAGAATAACTTTCAGCTATTATCTGTATCATATCGTCCGTGAAATACAGAGACCAACATTCTGATGCCGATTTGGAATTTTCACCATAGCTTTTTACTCCGATGATATTTTCTGATCTAGTGGTAACTGATTTATTTGGACAGTGTTTCCTCCACCTGCAGGTTTCATTTTTTCCAATAAAAGTTGGCACTCTTGAGACTTTATTAGGAGACACAACGTTTTCGATATCGCTTTTGTCATCACAGTATTGCTCCGATTTGCTATCCGTATTCCTTCTGTAACAACGTAATGTTTCAATAAAAAAGTAGGTTTACAGCTGTAACAACGTAGGTTTCTTTAACAAATAACAACACTATGTAGTGTAGGAACTTGTCGAAAAAATGAATAAAGGTCAATGGCTTAGAAGAAATTATTCAAATTGAAATTAGCAGCGGCTGTCACCAGATGCGGATTTCTCCACATCAAATTTTGGATGTTAGGCAATTCCGAAAAGGCTGTAGAGTTCGTGCCGATCGCACGAAGGCCGGTCTTTTCGAAATCTGATCAATTGGAATACCTACTTTTAGATTCTCTATCATTATATGATTCCAGAACGATGCCCAATATGCTCTTACTGAATCTTTAATCTCAGTTAAGATACTTTTCACCTGCTATTCACTTCTCGATAAATTGACTGGGAAATCTCTTCGATAAATTGACTGAAAAATCTCTGATTTCATTTTGTTTTCTAATTTTCACCTTACTCTATGGGGATGGTGTTTTTCTCAGTCCAAGAGAAAATGGAAGTCTAAGGTTTTGAAATATAAAGTATTATGAGTAAAACAACGATTTTATGAACGAACAAAAAAACAACGTGTAAAATCTTTTGTATGAAAAATTTTAAAATTCTATAAAATAAAAAAAATTACAAAGAAAATACCGCCAATTCTACTGTGCTATTTACAGTACAAAATACTTTCAGTTTCACTTTTTCTTCAGGGGGAGTGGTGTATAACCTTAAATTTGCTCTCTTTTATAATTGAAATATGAACTCTAGTTAACTAACATACATCATGAGCCCAACAATATATAACCTCTCTACAAATAGGAAATGAACTCAGACAAAATAAAATGTGATCTCACTCAATATCAACTGGTTAGTATATGAACGAAAGAACAAACACTAACATAACGCCTCTTTGGTCAACCCCTAGGTTCTGTTGATCCGGTGTGTCTTCAACATCAACACTTTCATTTTGAATAATTCCAAACTTCGCACCACGCGCCTAATAAATTACCTCAGACCACCATCCTTAGCCTCGACGGCCGAGGAATGAACCCCTCGATGAGCCCTCGTGACCGCTTCCCTTCGTGGCACCCGCAAGACCCTTGTCCTCAGGAAGAAATCACGGGTGCATCGTCCCACTTCATTTTTCTCCCAAACCTTTCTTTGTGAAAACTTATTTTTGCTTAGTTCACAGATCTCACGCTACATCCGAGGCAGTTTCAGCTACGTGACCAATATATCTGACTGAGCATTTTTTCGAATGCTGATGAATTTTGTTTATGTAAACAAACATCTTTGGTTTAGCCATAATGGTACATTGTAGAAAGATATAGGGCCAAAGCTCGAAAATTCAGAATTGAATAAATCTTTCACGTAGCGAAGTTAAAATGAATATTAACATACATATCTTCTGCTAGGTATTACAGAATATGTATGTTTCAATCATACCGTTTTTCTAACCAGAACTCAGCACTTCTACCTACCAAGTTAGCATAATTAGAAAATGACTTCAACAAGGTGGGTGTAGGTTTGAAATGGGTGGGTTCACTTCACTTTAGTCCGCAAGAGTTTATTGTAGCTCAAACTCAAACAAACTAATCCAGCTTTTTGACAAACTCGATGTCTCAATTTTTCTTTTTCAAGGATGACAGATCAGGGTACATTTTTCACAATCGGTGGTATATCTGCAACTAACTGAATTAGATAGGTGAGCAGCACAATTGAGTGGTTTGAGGAGTAAGTCTCCTGCGAAGCAATTTAGGAAGATATGCCTTCCATGGCTGCAGGGTAGTAACTGTACCCACAAGTCATGAAATGCCTTCCTGATTCTCTCAGATAACCTTCAGCCAAACAGGCGATATTGTGTAGATCTGGAATTGTAGTTGTGAACCATCACCAGGAAAATCTTTGCGGTAGCTATAATAGCATACTGACGAGATTCAAGTTGGTATCAAGGTTGTTGCTGATGATATTGGAGGGACAATTTTCTCACCTTGATAACCACAGGAATTTTTTCATATGTGGACATTTGTGGTTCAACTTTATTCGACGATATAGCCAAGTAGGGCATCCTCACCTCTGGTTTGGGTAAATCATCGTTTGAACATGTTAAGGGAAACATTGTAGAAGATTCTGCTTTTGCAGCTTGAAAATTTGACAAAAGGCAGATTCAAAAAGTAAAACCTGCCTCTGAGGAGGCGATAAGTCGTTTTTGGGCTACACCACCTAGCCTCATGAATTTCCCACGTAAATCAACAGATGAAGTTAGCTCATGATCCATGAAAGATATTACAAGTAGCTGGGAAAAGGTATATTATGGTAGAACCCCAAATACCGTGACAGGACTTTCTACGACAGATGGGAATAGAATTATGAGTTTTTTTGACACAGATATGCACACTTCGGCATAAAGAGTCATTACGTAGGACTCTTATCTCCACACGTGACTCCTCACTTGGCAATTTTAACCTACTGCTGCGGGATATTGAATCAAACTAACTCCGTAATTGAAATACGATATTTCTTATTTCTCTTCATGTTTCTTCACTTCTGCAATGAGAATAAACGTATGAATTCTCTGTATGAATCATTTTGTTATTGTATCTCAATTCCTGAATGTTTCTATATAAAATAACAACATAGTCTTTCAGAAGCCTATTGTTTTCTCTTCGGCTCCAAGGTTGGAATCACGATCAGAAAATAACGGAGTGGTAAGCCGTGGTTTAAAGAAACATGGTTGAACGTTTAGTACTACAAGTTTCATCACGGCCAACCAGCGCGAATGTCGTTCTTCTATGTAATGTTTTTAAAACAAAAATATCAACTGAATCTTTTTAGTCTTCTCAAATTAGTATTTATTTCATCAATTCAACTTCAGTTTCATCTGAATCAAAAGCGTTTCTATAGTCCATTTGAGACTATATAAACAAATTGGAGAAACTGAATAAACGAAACTAAAAATATTGAATACATCATTGATTGATTCATTATCAGTTGGAGTATGCATATTTATGAATTTTATCTTGTTGTTTCGATCAATCACGTGAATATATCTTTTCTTGGATAGTTCAGTGAAATATTCTGATGAAGAAAAAATTTGAACATAAACCAGAAACATTCATTTCACAGATGGCGGCAATAATTTTAATGTTGGCAGATTGGAAAAAACTCTCTAAATTAACTTTCATTCATTTCTTCGTTTCCACATCCACGCTACGAATTGAGAGTATCTGTCACTTTTATTTTGCTTTCGAAAATCTGTGTTGTATGTGAATATCAGAGGCATATTAGAGTTGAAGTTTTTATTGTTTGGTGCAAAATTTCACATTTCCAACAAAAAAACAACGAGAACTTTGCCGACTCTATGCAACCGAACTGAACAGTTGGTGAAACAACAATTTGTCTGCATTTTTGTATACCCTACATCAATCGAATGGAAGTTTTTGTGAGTAAAAGAAAGAGTTATACAGTAATATAAAAATGAACCAGGTGTTTTTGAAAATTTCATTCATGAACTTCCAAAGTCAAGCATACATTACAAAATTTGATAATGAAATTTATTTCATATTATGAATGAAAACGAAGTATTGATGCCCGGGGATGAGATTATTTTATCACCTGGAGATAGTACCATTCTGTGAATTTTTACTTGAGGAATTATGTTTTTTATTTCATAAAGATGAAATCTTCAGTGTCCAGATCCCTGAAAGAAATCAATTTTCAATTTTTATCTGAATGAAATTGAAACTTTTCATTTTTTCCATTGATATTCTGTGTGAAATTTTATAATATGTGAAAAGCTATCTTCATACATTTCGAAATTGAATATTTTTCTCAACACTAGACCGTCACTGATATTTCATTGTTAGAATCGTTGTCATATTTTCTTCATTGTCGTCTAACATTCGCACCACTAATTATACTTCATCCCTCTACATAATTATATCAGGCGTTGAGTTTTCGGCTCTGGGTTAGTCTCAGGGTCATAACTCATATAACTACATAACTTCTTGTATAACTAGTGAAAACGGATAGCATTACCCGAAACTGTCGAAATGAGTTGGACCTGTTCATAAACCCGGCCGAAACTGATTAAGTACCAGATCTAAGTTTGGTTTGGAAATCGACACGAAACTTTGATTAATTAGTAACTAAGGGGAGTGATTCTGTTCCGAAGTTATATGTTATTCAATCAACAACTCACTTCTCTTCAGCCATCACGCACAGGGGTCCAAATCGTGTGCAAGAGAACAAACAACATTAATTATTTTGGTCTCAGAAACATTATTTGCAAATAGGATTGTTTGTATTCGGATTATTTCCACATTTCTACATGAATTGATGTTGAAAAGACAATCTACAAATGGTATTTCACCTACAGTAAATAAATTCAAGTTGAAAGAATCATAACAATCAAAACAATGTTCGCCGCAAAAATAACTTTGAATTTTCTACTTTCCTTGAACGAGTTCCAGACTGAAGTTGATATTTGCCATCAAATATTTCTTACTTTTTCACACATTTTTATTGACAAAAAAAATTTAATTATACTCCGTCTACCTAACACATAGGTCTTTCACAAAAAAATTTCCTGTTTTGAATTTTTTCAAAAAACATGCAGAATTTCAAATTCAAATTTCATTCATTTTGGGATGTTCAACTAGATTATCAAAAATCCAAAGACGAAATGGAATTTATTTTTGTTTTCAAACTATATATTTCGTTCTAAGGTGGCTACTTACATAAACACTCTTGAAAATTACTCTGATGATGAAATTGTTGGAATTGAATCCTACAAGGTTATTCTGGCTGGATTTTTTATTGATATTGAAGGTCAAAATGTTCAACAGAATATTCTCATTCGAAAGATTCAAGTTTCGATTTGAATGATGACTTTAGTGTGGGAGAAGGATGAGTGGTTTTGAAGTTCTTTCCAGCTAGTGGAAGTGAATGTGAAACGAGTTGAATTAGTGGCTCAGACATGGGATTGAATAACGTACAAATAGCTTCATCGTCTCCATATTTGCCCGAAGAAGTACAAATAAATCATTATTTTTTGGCCTCATTTGTATATATCTTCGAGGTCATCAAAAATATTTCAAATGTTTCTGAGAAGTGTTTGAATTCGTACTGATGATTTATTTGTGACAAAGAAGTAGGAGCAAATTGTTTATATTCTGGAAAGTTTTGGGGGCACATTCGAAAAAAAAAGTCAGCACTGCGGTCAAAAAGCATTATCAATGCATCGATGATACATTGATAATGCTTTTTGCACATCTGAGGCCTACACTACTTTTTGAAGTACTTTTTTCCCAACGATATCAGCGACATTCGTCCGAATTGATGACCTAATGACTGGAATCTTGGAAACGCACCTGAATTATGAGCCATAACTTGGCCTCAAATCTAGTACTCGAACCAGATCTAAGTCCCACTCCCAAATGAAGAACCTATGTCCACGACTTGAACCAATTCAGCGCCTTTCTGGTATGTCCACTATGATTGTATTTGCGGTCAGTACATCGCCTGTTATCTGTCATCCGTACTTTTCTTTACCATCGACCTGTCCCAGCATTTTTCTTGCCAGATCAACTTTTCTCCCAGTTTACTGGTGACAGTATGAGAGTCTAGACGTACGTGTCTTGTGAATTTCAAAACCATAAGGTCTATTTTAGTTTGGTTGTTATTCAAATTGCTGTTATTATCGAATTTGAAAAGTTGTTCATTACAGCAACTTCTAATTTCAAACTTTTGCAATGAGTTTCTTCAAATTTTCAATTCTTGTGATCTACAAATATACTCATCTGGAACAAGTACCCACATCAGCCTGTTGCAGCTAGTATAACGTGAACATGTTTTAAGGCGCTTTCGGCTTTGAATAATGATCAATCATGTTTCTTGACATTTGGACGATTCCGATGATACCATATTCAATAAAATCGAATGACCGAATGATTTTGACGAATCCTAAACCTTCTTGGCATAATATATTCAAATATATGATTCGTTTCAGTACCGAAAGTGTTTATTATTGAAAATACGACTTTGTAGGTACGTGTGGCAGATACCCGATGGAAAAACAACAACTAACCCAGCTAATGCCGCACAGAAAGCTGAAGTAAAATCATCATGTACCTGTGCAATGTCTTCGATTTGAAAGATTCGTCGCAAATTGCTTCCTATTATGAAAAGCAGAAATTAATTTTATTTGGTCGGTACGAACAACTGATAGACCGGGTTCGAGGTACTTGCCCCATCATCAATACCGGGCATTGTCTCTTCAGAGTGTAGTAAACCGTCTGAGAATCCCGACCAAACAAATATAATTCCAGCTAGTCATAAAATACATACATACATAAATAACTGATTTATTGAAAATAATAATAAGCGTTATTTTATTATGATACCATGTTTTCTATTTCAATATTAAGCTACTCCAAAATGATTCACAGCATTGACGAGTCTATTGCTATCCTTTTGATTTTCACGGACAAATAGCGTGCTCACTGTCTTTCATTCAATTGACGAACTACACACAGCTGCAATGCTGTGTCCTCTTCTATCTCAAGGGATGGTTTGCTGGGACCTCTCTGTCGCACGTATTCACTCGCAGCATTATTTCTCGTTTTGAAACTCGACAACCGAAATTCAAGACTGACTTTTCGCTTACAACCTTATCACTGTATTTGTAATGAAAAAATGTTTTTTTTAACCCAACTTCAATTCATCCAGACCAGTGCAAGCTTCTAGTATCGATTGAACTGTTCACACCTGCTTACCCAAGAGTTGTGACAGGACGAAGTTAGTCAACCTGACGTTTGCATATTCTATAGGCTTCATACTTTCGATTGGTATGGAATTGTCTATTAACTAAATCAGTTGAACGTCCAACAAAAATTGATTCCTAAATCATCAATCAAGCATATTCTGGACTGAAATTTTTTAGTCAACTCATTTACAATATACTCATTGACATTTTCAATTTGATATAAAATACTTTTCATCCATTATCCAGCTCGGTGAAGGTCGTTTTATACTGGGATTCAAAACTATTAGCTTGTCTGCTTTAACTACTAGTGTACCTACTGGTACCTACTTAGCCGTAGCTGGAATTAGCATCTGCAATAACTTACACTATTTTTACGTTTTGTGTGATTTTTCTCTTGAATTTCATATTCAAATTTCTATTTCTTACTACCACATTTTACACATATGGTCATTTTATTGATTGTGGTAACTATGTGTTTTTAGCATATTTCCATATGTACGTATGATAATTTTATAGGTTTCACAATTTCAAACACTTAGTATATAGCTGTATACATTTTTCTTTCTTATCCACAAACTCTCTGTTCATAAGATTTATTCTTCTGACAATAAAGCTTATTTATTATTATTATAATTATTCGTGGGTAACAATGAAAACATTTCACATTTCATAGCTTATCGTACAGTTTATTTTGAGTTTTACCGACACGTTCAGATATGTAACGCATTGTTACATGTTATGAATCTCCAGATCATTTCAAGTAATGATTGAATTATTCGGCATATAATAGAACTCACTTATTGGTGTCCGACGTTGGTTTACTTGGCTGGGAATTCGAATGATATTCAGTCAAGAATCTGAAACAAATGGAAAATGTGTGAGTATCATGACTTTGTGTTATATCCAAAATCTTGAATAGATACGTGAAATATGTTCCCAGTGTACAGGGTAGCATAAGATGGACAATTTTATCAGGAACTAGGTTAACATTGCAAAATATTTTGGGAATTCGTCGATTTCTGATAAAATGTGGATATTCCTTTCTGGTTGTTTTTTCCAAATTTCAATTGCAAGTGAAGATAGAAATCAACAATAAGTATTTCATTGGCATTGAGGAATTAGTGTAATGTTATTTTGAAGCTTTCGAAATGTTTTATGAAAAACCACATTTCAAAATTCATATTTCATCATCAGCATACTCAATATTCAGTTGGTGTTCGACGCAAAACTTCTAAATACATTGGATGTGTTTTATTGTTTGCTTTTGCAAATTTTCATTTTCCCTCAAAAAATGAAACATGCACATATCCACCATAAAATTACGGGCTACGAAACCTCCATTTCGAACAGTAAGTTTAGCAGCGCTATATATTTACCGTCATATATTTTATTTAAGACGGGATTCCAAATAGATAAATAATGAATATAAGATGGAGAAATGAACTTGAGAATGGTTTATTGAACCTACCCCTTTGCTATTTTTCGGTTTTGGTAATACACAACCAGGTTATCAATAAAGTAATTACTTCATATTATTGAAACTCAATGTCCAAAAATTTCACCATTTGAACGAAATCAGTAATTCTATTGATGAAAATGGAGGAATGTGAACATTTGAAGTACCTTACCAGAATTTTAATGATTTACTCAGGCCAGGCCTCCTATAAACGATGACACAAATGTGCAGTTGGCCCCTGATGGTGAATCCATTTGTTTGTTTTTCACCCTTTTTCGCAACCAAGTGTTGTCTATCTTTTGCACTTGGCTTTACCGTACTGACGGAGACTGAGCTGTCAGAAACACGTGTCTGCGGTTTTCCCACCTTCCTATGAGTGGTTGTCCAATAACCTTTTTCATTGATAATAACATATTCAGTCAATATCTATCATCCTTGTTTATTATATCATGATACATAAAAATTTTACAAAACCCGATGAATCATTGAGACCGTCTCATCGATTGAGAATAACATAGAATCATTCACCAAACCTACTTTACTACAATAAACTGACTGACATTATCAAAACTACAAAACTAACGGATTCAAAAATGAGTTGAAGCATTTCTTTAAGAACTAATATTTCCACTCAGTTCAAGATCACCTCTAAGATTGTTACATGAATTTGTTCTCCTTTTCAATAATTAAAAAAAAATGCATATTGAATTATATCCCACAGACATTTTGCAAGATACCTCTCAGAGGTTAGCCTCGCAGATGTTTTCCGTTCATCCACCACAGAACAATTCACCTATTACCTCACGTCAGTACAAGAAAGTTCCTACTCAGACAGCAAAGTGCCTGGGACTCGATTAATTTCAACACGACTCTGCTATATACAATGCTTCTGTTTAATGTCCTCCCCCTTTTATTTTGTGAACGGTTCAACTCAAAAAATTGAAATTTGGGATAATGAAATTAATGCATGAATACTTTATTCTGGAGTGAAATTGACAGACGAAACTTCCAAGATGGCGACTGGGCGCCATCAGGAAAAAAAATTGAATGTGAAGGGGGTCTTGTGACACATATGTTTGAAGCTTCTGGCAAATGCTTCACAACCCTAGAATATAATGTCAATATCTTCAACTACTATAAAATGGCGGAAATTTAAATAATTGCCTGAAAACATTGACATTTAACAACATAATATGAGGAAATGAGCTTGAGGTTAGTTCAGAAGATGCTCGAAAGGGTTGCCTCGAACTTCTTGACATATGAACAGCCTATCCGACATTTTACGCCGAACATTTACGAACACAGTAAGGTCAATATCTCTAGAAATATTTATTATTCTCTGCCGTATATCCAATATTGAAACAGGTTCAGTTTAGTACGTCTTTTGCTTCGAAAAACTCTATATAAAAAAGACCAAAGGTGTCAAATCTGGTGAGTGGGCTGAGCATTCTGTAGGACCTTGACGGCCAATCCTACTATCGGAAAAAGTAGTACCCAAATAGTTCCTTACTTGTCAGGAGTAATATGGTGGTGCTCCATCCTGTTGGAATACAATATTCATTTCGAATTTATAAGGATTCGCTTCGACGATTTCAGTAATGAAAGGGTCAACAGTAGTTTCCAATATATTCAAATACAGTTCCCCTGTTGAGTTTTGATCAATAAATAAAGGTCCTACAATACGGTTTCCCAATATTCTTGCCCAAACGTTGATTTTTTCCGGATATTGGGTATGTGTTTTCCGGAAAACGTGAAGGTTGGGTGTCACTCCAATAACGGAAATTTTGTCTGTGAACATTGACGTTTGAAAAAAATGTACATTCGTCACTAAAAAAATATTGTCGAGATAGGTAGGATTCCTTGCAATGGTTTCCGTCATGATTTCACAGAATTCTGTTCTTCGATCAGGGTCATCTTCAGTTAATTGGTGTACCATTTGAATTTTGTATGGATAATACCTATTCCTCTTTAAAAGTCTCCATACAGTAGAAGGAGACACCTCACAAACATACGCGACGGAATAAGTAGACTGTTCAAGATTTACTACCATCTCACCAATTATTTGCACTTGCTGTTCTTCCGGAATGGA